>RJWM01034431.1:0-19705 GCA_004363535.1 Dasyprocta punctata | reverse complement strand
GCTTCTGGTTTGGTTGATTTTCCCCTTTGATTTGTGCACAGTGTCACTTACTTCTGCTCTTATTTTTATTACTTTTGTCTTTTTGCATATTTTGGATTTAATCTGCTATTTTCTTTTACTTTTTTAAGATAAAAACATAGATTGTTCATTATAAATCTTTTTTGTTTTCTAATATATACATCAAAGACTATAGATTTGCTTCAAAGCACTTTTACTGTCACATTATAAGTTGTTTTCATTTTCATTTCGTTCAAAATATTTTTGCTTCTCTTGAAATTTATTCTTTAGTTTGCATTATTCATAATTATGCTGCTTAATCTCCACCTATTTTGGGATTTCACAGTTATCTTCCTACTATTGCTTTTTATTTATTTTGACTCCATTGTGACTTGAAAACAAACATTGCAAGAGTTCTATTCATTTAAATTTCCTAAATTCTATTCCTAAATTTCCTATATGTGTTTTTAGGGCCAGGAAAGTACCTCACATTGATGAATATTGCTGGATGAAGCTATCTGTGGATGTCAAATCATATCCATATGATTGATAATGTTGTTGAGTTCAACATAATACTTATGATTTGCTGCCAGCTGGTTCTATCCATTTCTGATATAGGAGTGTTAGATCTTAGGCAACGGTAATAGATTCACTTACTCTTGCATTTGTATCAGTTTTTGCCTTGTTGATTCTCTACATTTAGGCATATATATGACGACAATTATAGTGTCATCTTGTGAACGTTACCCTATTATGATTATGTAATGTTCCTTTTTATCCCTGATTTCGTGCCTTAAAGTCTTCTGTCTAAAATTAATCTCACTTCTCCTCCTTTCTATTAGTGTTAGTATAGTGTATATTTCTCCATCCATTTGCATTTAATCTATGTGTTCGTATTGAAATTCGGTTTCAGTACATACAGCTGGGTATTTTTTTAATCAATCCTGATTATTTCTATGTTTTAATCAGATCATTTAGACCACTGACATTAAAAATTATTATCGATATAGTTGGATGAATGTCTACCATATTTGTTACTGCTTTCTATGTATTGATCTGGTCTTTTATTTTTTTCGAGCATTTTTAATTTTAATTGAACATTTTATTTTATTCCATTTTCTCTATATATTAGTTTGCTTCCTTTTTTAAAAAACTGTTTTTAGTAATTGCCCTAAAGTTTTGCTATACACTCACAACTAATCAATACCTACCTTCAAATAATATCATACTGCTTGGGGGATAATGTAGGTACTTGATAATAAAATCACTTAACCCTTCCTGTGTCCTACATTATTGCTGTTATTCATTTCACTTATGTGTATGTATAAATAAGCACAGACACACACACACACACACACACACACACACACACACACACATATATATATATATATATATATATACATATATTATATAGACACACAAGTTACATACATTACCACTTTGGACAAACTTGTCTGTTAAGTCAATTATAAATAAACAGTTTTTATTTAACTTTCACTCATTCCTTCTTCAGTGTTCTTTCTTTTTTATGTATATCATTTCTTACTTATATCGTTTTCCTTTACTTTATAGAATGTTTTAATGTTTCTTAGAAGGCAGTCTACTGGATAACAAATTTCCTCAATTTTAATTTGACTAATAAAACATTTTTAAGAATTTTAACAGGTATAAATAGTACATATTAGTGGGGCTAAATGTGACATTTCAACTCATGCATACACTAATCCAATACAGCTTCTCTTGGTTCACTCTTACCAGCCCCACCTGCCCAGTGTCTAGCAACCAGCATTTTGCACTCAGGTATACATTTTTTGGCTTCTGCATAGTGAGAGGACATATGGTGCTTGTCTTTCTGGGTCTACCTTACTTCATCTAACACATAATATCCTGTAGTTCCAACTATTTTCTTTAAATTACAGGATCTCATTCTCCTTTATGGCTAAATAATCTTCTATTGTTTATGTGTAAAGATTCCAATGTTTATGTACCACATTTTGGTTATCCACTAATCCACCAATGAGTTCCTAGGTTGATTTCATCTTTTCACTACTGTGAACAATGCCTCAATAAACAAGAACATGCAGATATATTTTTATATCAACATGCAGGTATATAGATATAGATATGGACACGGATGCAGAAATGGACGCTGAAACAGACAGAGACAGAGACACAGACATATCTACAGATACAGATAGAGATTTTTTCAGTTTTTTTTAAAGAAAATCAATACTGATGCTTATAATGACTATTGTAATTTATATTCCTACTAAAACTAAATGATTGTTTCTTTTCCTTCACATTCTTGCCAGCTTTTGTGATTGTTGCAATAGCCATTCTAACTGGGGTGAGGTGATGTCTCATTGTGGTTTTGACCTGCTTTTCCCTGATGATAAGTGATGTTGAGCAATTTTTCATATACGTGTTGGTCATTTGTACTCTTCTTTTGAGATCATTTGTCCATTTTAAGTTAGATTGCTGGTTTTGTTTTTTGTTAAGTTTTTTGAATTCCTTATATATTCTGTATATTAATGCTTTGCCAGTTGAATAGTTGGCAAATATTTTCCCCCATTCTGTCTCCTTCAAATCTGAAGAATTATTTTGTAGAGTGCAAATATTTAAGTTGGTGTTTTTCTTTTTTTTCACCACTTTAAATACTTCCCTCTACCTTTTTTGTTTTCATGGTTTCTGAGAGGAGGTCAAGTATAATACTAATTTTTGCTCTTTAAAGGCAAAGTGATTTTTCCCTCTGTCTTCTTCCCATAAAGTATTTCTCTTTATCATTGATTTTCTTTAGTGCAAAAATTGTAAGCCTGCTTGTAGTAGGTATTTTTCAGTTTTTATTTTTTATTAGAATATATTTCCAATACATAATTATTTCTACCTTTATGATGAGTTGGTACACGTGCACGACACATCTTAGTTATTTTTGACTCCTTCCCCCTCCATCCTTTCTCGCCCTTCATCTCTTAATCTCCTTCCCATGTGACAAAAATCTATCTCCTTATTTATTATTATTTATACCTTATTTTGCTCTTTATTTATATTTGGATTTCTTGTATAAGACAAACCATGTGACATTTAAGCTTCTGTTTCTAACTTACTGCACTTAAAGTTATGGTCCCAATTCATTGTCCTACAAATGACTCAAATTTATTCTTCTTTAAAGCATAGTAGTACTCCATTGTACATAAATATCACATTTTCTTTATCCATTTATCTGGTGATGGGCGTATAGGCTGCTTCCAAGATTTAGATACTATGAATTGTGCTGCTATGAACACAGGAATGTATATATCACTGTAATGTGATGACTTTAACTCTTTGGGGAAGATACTTAGAATGTGAACAGCTGAGTCAAATGGAATTTCTAATTTTATTTTTTTAAGGAATCTCCATACTGAATTCCACAGTGCTCATACTAGTTTACATTCCCACCAACAGCATAGAAGAGTTCCTCTCCCCAGTTCCCATAGCATCTCCTGCATTTGTTGTGATTTGATTTATTGACAATAGCCAGTTCTTCTGGCATAGAATAAAATCTGAGTGTGATTTTAATTTGCATTTCTCTAATTTCCAGTGTTGGTTAATACTCATGTATAAATTAGGCCATTTACACTTTTTCTGAGAAGGGTCTATTCATTTTGGTTGATCATTTTTGAATGGGTCTTTATTTTGGGAAGTCTAATTGTTTTGAGTTCTCAAAAAATGGAACCCCCCAAAATTGTGGCAGAGTTTTTAAAAAGTATCTTGCTTTGCATTTGCATTTGCTAAGCTTCCTAGGTATGTTGGTATTTGATATTAATTTGGAGGGAAAATGCTCGTTCATTATTATTTCAAAATTTTCCTCTATTCCTTTCTCTTTCTTTTCCTTTGGCATTCCCATTTCCCGCTGCATGCATGTTAAACCTTTCCTAGTTGTCCTCTACCCTTGCGTTTTCTTCCCACCTTGCAGTCCATGTTCTCTGTTTTTCAGTTTTGGTGGTTTTTATTAACACATTACAAAATTCAGAGATTCTTTGATTAACTTTATTTAGTATTAGTATTTGTGTTACAATATTTTTCGTCTCTAGCATTCTGTTGAGGGAAGTGTTTAGGCTTCCCATTTCTTTGCTTACATTGTTCCTTTATTTTTTTGCCTGCTTTTATCTGTAGTGCCTTTAGTGTTTCACAGTTGTTTCAAAGTCCAAGTCTGATGATTCCAATTGATGCCATTTCTCCTTCTGGTTCTGAGCCTTCTTTATCTTTACAAACTGTTTTGTGCCTTTAGTATTTCTTAATGCTTTTTTCTTGATAGCTGAATTTGACAAACTAAGTAAAAGGAATCATATTAAATAGGGTTTTAGTAATGTATCAAGATGTGGGGGAAAGGAGGTGATCTCTAATCTTCGGACTAGGCCTCTGATTTTATGACCTTGTCTCTCTCATTTGTGCACTGGGCCAGTGCTCTCAGTTATTCTTCCTTTCTATAAGATGGCTACAGTGGGATGGAGGTGGAGTACGGAAAGTTCGAGCTGACTGAAGTTGAGTATTTACTTTCTACCAGGTCAGCTAGGCTCTGATAGTAACACTAACAAGTTAGACTTTCTTAGAAGGCAGGACTTATCAAGAATACAGTGAAAGACAGGCATAGAGGCTTAGGCCTGTATTCCCATCCCAGAACTCTGGGAAGCTGAGGCAGGAGAACTGCAGGTTGAAGCCTAGCCTTGACAATTTAGTGACTTAATGAGACCCTGTCTCAAAATAAAGAATGAAAAATAAAAAAAGGCTGGGGATGTGAGTGAGAAAGCCCAGAGTTTAATATACAATGCCAAAAAAAAAGAAAAGAAAAGGAAAAAAAAAAGAGTACTTGTGTTTCAAAATGCTTCCTTTCCCAGTGTTTCCTTACCCGCAAGCACAAGAGTCTGATGTTTACCACAAGGATCTAGCAAAGCTCCTAGAGGTAAAATTTGTAAAAATGTGAAAGTCATCTATGCCTGGGTGCCCCCAGAATCTTTAACTCTTAGATGTCTGTGCTAGGCCTCTAGCAATTCGTGAGTTTCCCTTGTTCCTGTGTCAGCGTCCGCTCCCATGTGTCTCCCTTGGAGAGCCATTGTTCCGAGCGCCTCACTTTTTCTCCAGGCTCGCACTATGTCCTCAACCTTCCTATGGATCCAATAAAAACTTCATTTTTCAGCCTTTTTAGGTTTTTTCTTGTTGTTAGGACAGAGTGGCAACCCCAAGCTCCTCACATGCAGAACCAGAAGCTGAAAATCATAATTCGTTTTAGAAATCCCAGAATCAGTGGTAATAGAGCACAGTTGGTAAGCACATAAAGACTTCTTCGGTGACTATAATTGAGACTTGGATTTAACCCTAAGGTTTCCAGATGCCAATGTGAAATAGTTAAAAGGATTTCATACAAAAGCTACATTGAATGTGCAATCCAAAAGTCCTTAATAATATTCCCACCCAGCTAACACAGTTGGGTTCATAAACTTATCTCTTTTAGTCTTCCCTTAATGAAAGGTCTGAAGCCCTCAAACATTAATGCATCTTTCAACTAAAGAGTCACCCTGACACCACTGTTTTTCTACACAGGTAAAAGTATCTAGTCTACCTCTTTCATTTTTCAGATAAGGGCAAAGAAATACAAAGATTTACTGTGCTTTTTTTTTCCCCCTATCCCCCATAAAGTTAATGTGTTGAAAGATGCTACTGTCAGAAAAAGTATATTTACTAGTTAAGCATTTTTTCTACTCTCTTTTTAAATCTAAGACGTTCATAGCTCCTTATCATTGTTTTGACCAGCATGAACCAGTTTCTCTATACTGAGCTGTTCGAATTGGAGCCAAAAGAAAAGAAAGAATAGACTGCTATTACAGATTAATGCAAGTCTTCCCTCTGGATTTTTAAACAGTTAAAACTCTGTCAGCATTCCAATGCAGACCCTTGTTTTAAACTTACTGGATTAGGTCACAATAAGAAGTCTATTATCTATCTATGCACACACACACACACACACACACACACCACACCACAACTAACTAACTAGCATGGTTATATCCCTACAATACTGGAGACTAATGGATAGAAAAGAGAGTAATGAAAAGAAGCAGAGAAGAGAGTATAGAGAAGAGGACAGAAAAGGAAACTCAAATTAAAGAGAACAACAGAGAGAAGAAAGATAAAATAGCTTTAATTTGTACTATGTAGCCATTAATAATATTACTATTACATTGGTCAGCTTTCCCATTGCTGAGAAAAAATACCTGACTCCCACAACTTGATGAGGGAGAAATCTATTGTGGTTCACAGCTTCAGAGATTCAGTCCATGGTTGGTTGACTTCAAGGCAGAGACATAATGGCAGAAGGACATGATGGAAAAACCTGCTCATGTTATGGTGGCCAGAGGCAGAGTGGGATGTGAAGAACTAGAGAGGAAAGGGCCAAGAACCAGATATAGTTCCCAAGCTCATATCCCTATTCCTACTTTCTCCAACTCGACCCACCTCATAATTCCCATTCAACTATGAACTCAGCCATGAGTTAACACATTGATGAAGTAGTGCCCTCACAGCCTAATCACTTCTCCAGTCTCTTTTATCCATTCAAGCTGACAATAAAGATTAACTGGCACAACTGTAAAGCACTAGAATACACGCTATATATGTTTGATCACATTTTTTTATATTCACACCAATTTAGAAATGAAAGAACTGGATAAGAAACAACTGAAGTTCATGCAGCAAGGGAGGAGTCAGGTTCTCTATTCCTATTTTGTATGATCTCAGAGTGTCTTGAAACACCCTATAATTCTCCCATGAAATGAATGGGAAAGAACTTCCAAAGATTAAAAAGGAAAAAATACATACAGACACTATAAAGAAGGGTGGAAAAAAAGGAGTCAAAGGATATGCAGGGCTGGGCAATAAGAAAAAAAGCTGAAGAGGCAGCCTTGCTGGCCTCTACTTACTTTTATTGTATCTATGCTTGGTATAAAACATAGAAATTTTCATTACCATTGGATAATTGATGGCAGATCACATGGGAATGGACATGGAATGAAGTATACTTATAAAAATAAATATGGTAAGAGGTTTTTGAAACCTCTCTTGCTTCTTAGCTCAGCACACTTTAGATTTGTCTCTCACTTCAGACAGACTGTCATGCCGTGGCACTGTTTCTGAAAGTCACCTCTTTGGCCCACAAGATGTCCTGGCTTTAAATAAAAGGTAAGAAGTACAAAATTTATAAAATGCAAGCAAGACACAAATTCCATGCTTAAAGTAAATCTGTAATGGAGACATACTGGACTTATGGTGGCTGATGGGAGAAAAAAAAAATCTATCTCCCAACTTAGTTAGGCAAAGTAATTCTCTGACTTGTTTTGTTCTTTGCAAAAACCAGAGTTTCAATAGGTTTATTTTAGCACCAGTGTTGAAAAGAGCTGTCAGAGATTGCCAAAAATAGAATAATCCTTAAATAAAATAAAAACATAACCACTGTGCAACTTTTTGATTTTGAACATCTAAAAGATGGTGAACAGCATTGATGTTTGGCTAGAAAGTTACTATAAAAAATGTAAAATCAAAGACAAGCTGACAGGATTGGAAATGTTCAACCATGGTGAGTAAACGCAGCAATGAGAGCTGCCGGGTAGCAAAAGCTTTATAACAGGATTGGCAGCCTTCTTGGAAATCCATTCTCAGCCTTACAGAAAATCTTTTGTCCCCAAACACTTCAGTCTCCTGCAGAGACAGCTGGTGTAGGAGCTGGGACATACGTTGGCCAAGAGCCAGTTTACTGTGCACCTTTCACTTTCAGAATCTTAATGGTTGAAAGGGAAATGATGACCCCACAGTGCATTACCCTGCCTTATAAAACTGCACCAATTATAAAGGCAAGAACTCTCCTCATCTTTGTAAGCGTGTTCATCGGTGAGGCTGGGAACCTAAAGAGCTACTCTATCCTTACGGGATGAATTCCACCCCCTTCACTTCATGAATAAGAAAGGTTTAATTTAAAGACCAACCACCTCAGAATGTGATCGACTTTTAACATAAGACCCTTAAAGAGCTGATTAAGTTAAAATGAGACCTTAACAGTAAATCCTAATCCAATATGACTGGTATCCTTATAAAAGAAGAGGGGCAGAAGGGGTGCGGAACACAGTAAAAGACCATGTGAGGACACAGTGAGAAGGTGGTCATCTGCAAGCTAAGGAGAGATGCCTCATGCTAAAATGAACCCTGTTGATACTTTGATTTTTGGCTTCTAGTCTCCAGAAGGTCAAACAATAATTCTTATCATTTAAGCTACCCACAATTTTATTTTGGGAGCTGTAGTTTGGTTATTTTCCCAATGAATTCGGGTTAGGATGGAAGGGATGGTCCCTTTGTCCCCTCCCAATCTCTGGTCCCACAGGAGTGGGTGAGCAGGAAAGGAAGAACAGCTGGTGGTTTTGTCTCCCTCTTCTACCCCATCCTTTGCCACCTCCTCTTATCTACACACCAATAGCTTAATCACCGTTCGTTATTTGGAAGCCACAGTGCTCCTTACTCTCCCATTCTCCTCTGTAAGCTTTATTTGCTCTTTTGAATATGGAGAGACAGTTTATAACTTTGCCAAAAGAAAAAAATAAATGATTCCACAATTGATAGAGAACTTTGAGCTTTGCTATAGGTTTTGAGCTTGACCATAAGTCATCAATTGCAAGAGGTAAAGAAAACAATGAGTTTGGGCCATTTTTCTCTATTGTAAGAACATTCTGGAGCTTTCATCTTATTTCATATGTTCTTGAGATGAAAATTAGAAATATCACCCTGAAAATAGCCCTATGTTTCTGTATTTTTCTAAAGTTTGTTCTTTCCTTTCCATAGGAATACTGTTTTTGCTGGAATTGGCACATTGCTTGAGACATTTCCAAAGGACCCCTAGACTCAAATGAATTAGAAAAGGGTCATTATTCCTGCAGCCACTGCTGCCTTCTCTGTGGCCTAGAAAACATGAGGAAGGGACAAAGAAACTCTTTATATCAAGGACTTGCAAGAGAAGGGGAACAAGGCTAAAACTAACGAAGGTTGTTTTTTAAAAATCTATTGCATATTGTTATCTTCAAATTAGTTGCTCAGATTACAGGACAGAGGCATGAAAAAAATGATCAGATAATGAATGTATGAACCATCCTTTTTGATGAACTAATAGAGATTAGTAGTATAATTATCTATCTTATGTATATATAGATATATATTTCTTCCCCTTTCAATTTCACAATATCTATTGCACACTTTGGATCTTATTTACTCTTTCAGTTTGTATTTTTTTCAAGATAGTACCATCAGGAACATGCGATCAACTAGAGTCTATAACCAGAAACCTAAGGTGGATGAGGAGAAGGAATATTCTAAATACTGTAAGCAAAAAGTTTTATATATGTGCAGACCTACATTAAGTAGATAGAGAGCTTGTGACTTATGCTACATATTCAAAGAGGTTCCTAGCTCCCAAACAGTCTTTAAAAAGAAACTTTGTAATAGGAAATGCTTGTGTTAGAAGACAAAAATTATAACCTCCCACCAACTGATGAAGTAGCTTTATACAAGATGCGTAAGAATGCTGGGATTCAGAATCTTCATCAATAAGAATTTGTTACCTTCCATCTTGAGCAGTATATCATTGTCTCTTGGTCAAATTTATCTATAACTAGGTTATTTTTCTAAAGAAAGGAGTAGGACTAGGATGTGGTATGTTACATAAAGGGATTAATTTTTCTCCCCAGACATGAGAAAGGTGTATTGGTGATTTGTTTTTAAGATTAAACTATAAATGATAAGAAATTTTATTAAGCACTTTCCTATAAAAGGCATTGTGATAATAACATTACATGGATTTACTCATTTCATCAGAACAATAATTGTCTGAAGTATATTTTGATTATCCCTGTCTTGGTTACTTTTCTCTCATTGCTGAGACAAAATGCCCGATGCCCAAAATGAAGGAAGAAAAGGTTTGTTTAGCTCACAGTTCATGGAGGATTCATTCCATAATCAGCTGGCTCCAAGTCAGGGTGGCAGGGCTGAGAGGCAATATGGCAGCTGCAGTACCAGAAGTAATAAGAGCAAAAAGAGAAAGCAGGCCTCCTTCCCTCTTTTATATCATATGCCAGGCTACCCACCCCTGGGTTGGTGCAGCACTCACACTGCCAATCCCAGCACTAGACAGTGAACCAATCACAAATGCTAGAGTCAGCCACCATCAAAAGGCCCATGCCCCATGACCTCATGAGGCTTTGGGGAGACTTCTAGACACGAACCATAAGAATCCATATCCTGAAAATGAAACACTTGAAATGTAAGAGATTAAATTGTTAGATCACATAACTAGTCAGAAGGAAGATTTTTAAATTTATATTCTACAACCTACATTCCTGATCAATACGTAAGATTGCCTCTCAGTGACACAGTGGGTAATGACTCAATTCTCAATGACCAGGAAGTATCCTGGACTTTATCATAAAATGTAACAATAATATCCTATTTATCTTGAATCAATGACTGTAAGTACATTGTATGCATACACTTCATTTCTTTGCAGTTGTGCACTTTCCTTGCATTTGTCCTGCCCTGTCTCTCTGTCCTTTCCCTGCACTGACCAGCTTATCCTCTTTGAACTAGTGAGGCAGCATGCTAGCACCATAAACTAGAGGTTATATGATTCAACATTAAACTGTTTTTTGAGCTTTCTTTGCAAAGGTATTTTTTCCAGGTGAAAAAAAACCACTACAAATTGGCCTTAATATTTTCATCATTGTGTTCGTGACGAGACAAAAGAAAGTCTTCTGGCATCAAATATAACTACAAAGCTTCATTTTAAAATGTATTGAAGTTAAAACTTGTTGATATTCATTTTTCTAAATGATTGAGTTTGGAGCTGCATATACCCGTCCACTGCATACTTTTGCTCACACTCACTGATGTGAGTCCTGGAGAAATGTTTCAGTCTGGTTCCCGTGTGTTTTCAAGTATAGAAAGTCCCAAATGGAAATTTCCTTCTCTTACTTAATAAGAAAGAATGAGAAAGAAATCTGTTCTTCCCAGCTTGGTTCGCGTTCAATGCTGAAAACGTGACCTCTACAATTTGGCAGCCATTTCCACTGACAACTCCTCGCTGCACTCTTGTCCAGAACCATCTTTGACTCAGCACAATGACAGCATTGTAAGGAAGCTGTAGCTAGACCAGTGAAATGTCCCTCTTGCCAACTTCAAATTCTTCTAGGAATTGGCTTGGGCCCATGTCTCCACATTGTCTTACTCACAGTGCTATGCATACTAATGTTATCTTGCTTCTTTCATTAAAGGGGACCACCGAGTGACAGTTACAATATCAAAAACCCTTTGACAAGTCACTCACTGAACTTTGCATGTGCATTTTCTCTCTCAGCTGAAAGCTCTCTTAATCACAGACCTGTACTCTTTCACAAGTCATTCAACAGAAGGTCACAGCTTTTCTTCTAAGACAGGTGCTTCTTATTTCCATTGGTTTCTCATATCAGTTTATCTCACTTTAGACTCATCTAGAAATCCGAATTAAGAGTGTTATTTACTTCACAGTAATGTTTCTTTTGCAGAAAGATTTGTAAGATTTTTCCATACAATTACCTATTCATTGAATTAACAAAATTTTATTTGCATATAATTTTTCCAAAGTACTCCCTTAACTGTATAAATCAAATATTTTCAAGACCTCTATCCAACAACTACTTCTATAATTTAATGCTGATTACAAAATAATAAATTTAGATCAGTTTGCTTTTGTAGCAAACTAGTTAAGTCTTGTGTATGCATCACCCTGCT
Organism: Dasyprocta punctata; assembly: GCA_004363535.1. NCBI lineage: Eukaryota > Metazoa > Chordata > Mammalia > Rodentia > Dasyproctidae > Dasyprocta > Dasyprocta punctata. Next base: position 7,870 of record RJWM01034431.1, on the reverse strand, counting down.
CTTTCTCCTGGAGATTTCTCTCTTCCTGTTCCATTCAGGCATTTTTATGAGACTGACATGTTTTCACATGATCCCACCCCTCCATTCCAAGCTACACTGGATTTCTTCTAGGGATGGGAAATTAATCTAAAGTAGATCAATAAGACATATTGCCTTGGATTATAAAAGTGACATTAAGAAAATGACAGAAATGTCTCCTGTTGTAGTTAATGTAAAATATAAAATTCGTAGGCTATGGTAATCCATGTTTCCTGCCATTTGGAGGATGTTGATTACAGTAAAAGAAAATGAACACAAAGAAAAACAGGTAAGAACGAGATAGATCCCTTAGTTTTTACTTACTCGAGTTGTTCCTGAGGTCCCAAGACCTCCTTTTCCTTCCCAGGATTTCACCATTCAGAAGTACTTTGAAAAGCATGATGCAATAAATTTATTTCTTCTTCCATTGTATTTCTGATACATGTGACAAAAAGCTTCATTTTAAATAATATCATTTTTAAATTGAAACTATATTTTTATTTTTAAATACATCATAGTGTGAAACCAAACTATTCTGGAATCAGGCTTTTAGTAATCCAGAATCAGGCTTTAAAACTGTTGGAAATCAACTCAAGTGCCTAGTGGGACACTGATTATAAGACCAACTGCATAGCTGTAGTTGTAGGTTTAACAACGCCAAACACTAGGAGAGGGCACATCCTCTCTCCTATGGAGGAAAGCTCTCCTGATTAGAAAGAACCCTTGTTAGAGTCATAATTTGATGGTACAGTATGGCCACCATCATCCTCTGCTCTCTTTTTTACCAAACCAAGTAGGAAAGACTTGAATTTCTTTTATTTAGCAAAGTAACATTGCATAATAATTAATATTCTGGATTCTCAAAACAGAGTTCCAATGGTCTCAAATCATTGTTCAGGCACATGCAAGTTGTGTGATCTTGGGAAATTTGCTTCTGTGTACCTTGGCTTCTTCAGCTGTAAAAATAACATAGCAGCACATCATCACCAGTTTGTGGCAAAGGTTGAATGAGTTTACCTGGACCAGTGCCTGTACAGACTTAACTGCTTCATGAATATTACTGTTTCATTACTTGCGTTGCTGTCATTATCATTATTATAGTCTCCTTCCAAAGTGTGGGATGAAATATTAAATAATAAGAATTTGGCTCACCTGGTAGAGGGGGAGATCTATGGTTATCTAGAGAATCTTTGGTAAGAATTACAGGACCATGAATAGATCTTGATTTTTTAAATTGAGTTTGAATGCACGTGGTGCAATTTCTTTAGGAGAAAGGTCCTGAAATTTCATCAACTACTCAAAAAAGGCTGTCCTATAAAGATAATTAAGAATTTTTCTAGCAGAATGTAAGGCATACACTTTTTAAAAGCTGCAAACTAGAAAGTTTAGACCTGAAAATAAACTATACAAAAGGTTTTTGTTTGTTTGTTTTAAGTCTTAATGGTTCTACTTCATCTCAAAGAGACAAGGTGATATTAAATAACGGTAACTGTTGAGAATGGGAAAGGAGAGGGAACAGGAAAATAGTAAGCAAAGAGAGGAAGGGACTGGAAGACAAGAACTTTAATAATGCAATAAAATCTGCAATTTGAGCAATTCTATTCCGTGCACATATGCCCCAGAGAGAAGTGGGAACAGAATGTAAGAAAATGATACTTCTTCAGTCAGCCCCAGGGCTCACATGCCCTTTAATCATGTAAGTATCTGTGCTCTGTTGACTTGGATTCTAGTGTTTAAATGTATCTGCACTTTCTATACGTTATGGCTCCAAATGGAAGTCACCTACTACCCTAGGTGTGTGACATACTGATCTACCAGACCTGGGAATTAAGCCAGTAATATTGGATTCACTGAAAAATTGAGTTTTCAATACAGCACCTTCCTGAGATGTTCAAGGGTAACTTCGATGACATATACCTTTCGTCTGTCATGATTTTTATAGGAAATATTGCTTAGAAACAACCCTGGCAGATATTGACTCAGTGTTTAGCACCTCACATTTGAGAATAATGAAGATTTTTTACAGCATACTCTTCTTAACTTTATATTATCAATTTTCCGATCTGAACACCATGAAATCAGCCTAGATTTTTAATTTTTGAGCTCCAGAATGTCCCATTCTACAGCTCCAGAGTGTCACATAAACAATGTCATCTCGTCATAAATAGCTGCAACAGGATTTTCGTAGATTGTAGTAGAGTTGATGGAACCTTTTGGGATAAGATAAAATGATAGCACATTATTCTGCTAAGGGCCCATTTGTCATTTCACATTTTGTCCTTGACATGTGGTTATAGCAAGGTTTCATCTAACATTTCTAGGCATGACACTTGTCCTGTATTTTCACTGTGACATCCATTGACAACCTAACCTTTGGCTGAGAGGCCTTAAGCTTGGAAGATTTTCAAAGCTTAAACCTGAGAAATCCAGGGTTCCTCATGTGGCTTTATCTCCTATCATTGGAATACAATCAATCTTAGGTTTGTTATTTTTTCCCCACTAGTTAGATTTCAAAGGTCACATAAAGTGTATAATCTGCTACACTGTATAGAAAATCAGAAAGAATTTCTACACAGACTAGTTTCAACACAGAACCTGCCCATATATTCACTTCCCTTACACAGGGTGAATATTTATTTCATGAAGCATAAATGCATTGGAATTTTTTGTCCTAATTTGTTTAAGAATATGGGAGAGAACTTGTCAATATGCAAATGAACTAGAAATTCATGCAATCAAAAATTCACTGGAATTAAGTCAGTATCTTGTAATTTTGTAACAAAAATATCCTACAATGTTGCATGAAGCAAAAAAATTTGAGACAAAAATTTAAAAAGTCAGTACTAAATTAATGAGAATTAGACATGACTACAGAAAAGCGAGTCTCAAAATTGTGTCCGTAAGAAAAATCTATTGCTCCTTTGAATGTGATATTTTAAATTTATATATAACAGAAAAATAATGGAAATGTTAGGAAAAAAGTGACTTTTTTCAATGATAACATCACTTAATTGCCACTGTCTGACATTTAGCCTGACCTCCTTCCTTTATGTATAATTATCACCAAGAGTGAGATATACCTGTCAGTTTACAGTTTTAAATTATCTCTATGTTATAATTTATGTTAATGGCATAATAGCATAACAATGATGGATAATGTGTACCAACATTTACAAATCAGTTGCAATGCATTTCAATTACATTTCTCTTCCTATATCTGATCAGCACCAAAATCAAATTAGCAGTGCAACCATTAGTTATTGAATTATCCTTACATGTGAAGTCTTCACTTGGATACCTTTTATTTGCAAAGCTGCTCTAGGATTCTAAGTGTAGCCAAACAGACAGGAGAATCAACCAAATCATGCACATGTGCAACGCAGGAATTTCGTGTGGAGCAAGTAAAGTAATCAGAAGGTACCACTGGAATTTGGGTCACTATTAAAACCAGGCAAAGAATGCTACTGCTCTAACTCCAAAGTGAAAAGGACTGTGTGATATGGAATTACATTAAATCAATTGAAATAAACGAATCCGTGGTTCTCCTTTCTCCTATGTTCTGGCCCCAAATCAAGGCAAGGTCCTAAAGATGGAATTTCAGTTGGCTCTTGTTTCATTAGGTCCTTTGAGAACCTCAGTGACTCAATGACTCAACTGCTCCCAACAGCCCAGAACTCAGAGGAAGCCAGGGCTCCTTCCATCATTTGAAGTGGAGCTAGGCCTTAGAGAAGCAAATGAAAATATTCTGCTCAACAGCCACCCTTGAAACATTCAGATCTTGGAGTCTGCGCCATTCGTGGACTGCAGGATGGGGAGAGAACTGGGAGCCTCACCAGGAGCTGATCCCCACCAGGAAACCACCACCATGCATGGGCTGCTGCTAGAGTGGGGACAGCCACACCCCAGCCTCTCTCCGTGAGTCTGTGCCATTCGCAAACTGCGGAGGGAGAGAACCAGGGACCTCACCAGGAGGGGATCCCGGCCAGGAAACCATATCATAGTCATTGTTTTGTTGGATGGGGTTTTATTCTCTTTTGTTTTGTTCGATTATGTTAAATCTGATGTGACAAGAGCAGCTATTTGGAAGATAACAAGACATATTATGGTAGCCATTTTGTATTTACTATTGGCTTGTTTTGAAATTCTTTATTGCATTCACTGTTTTGGTTTTATTGTTTCTATTCTATTCTGTTCTGTTCAGTTTATACTATGTCTGAAAGTATCTGCACCTATTTTGAAGACAACAAAAGGCATTATGGTAACCATTGTTGGTTTTGTAAAGTTTTGAAGTCCTGCATTACTTACGCTGGCTTATTTTTATTTATTTATTTATTGGTACCAGGGATCAAACTCATGACCTTGCACTTGCCAGGCAGGCACCTGTGCCACTGAGCTAAACCCCCGAACCCTGCTGGTTTATTTTTGATTGGTTTTATTCTGTTTTATTTTTCTTGGTTTTATCCTCTTTAAAATAAAATTAAAAAGAAAAAGAAAAGAAACATCCAGATCTTGAGCAAAGGTACCCTGAAATGCATTTAAAGAGATCTTATTGTTATAAAAAAAGATTTTTAAAAGTGATATCCATACTCTCTCTTACAGGAAAATATAGCGGTGTTCCACATTTGAGATACAGCATTTTAACTGTGTTTCTTTGAGGTAGAACCCTATTTGGAGGGGGCAGGTTTTAAAACTGTGGGTGGTACCAAATGTGGAATTACCTGTTCTAGACACATCATAGTCAATGTTGAGGTATTCTCTATGCTCAACCATCTTACAATTGGCAGTTTCTACATGTGCTTCCAGTCTGTCATATATTAAGAATATTTTGTTTAAAAGGGAAATTAGGCTGCTATAATAATGCAGAATTTTGTCTTCCAAATAAGAAACCCTAGAAGTTATTAGGCAAAGAAATCTGAAAAGCCCAAAAGTTTATGCATTGTCATCAAAGTTTTCTTACTTTTCTTCTGGGTTCTCCTGATACTAAAATTTTCCTTCCTGCTATTGTCCCAAAGTCTATGATCAAAGTGATTATAAGTACTATGCCTGCAATGAGAGTATCAGGGTCCATTTCACTTACTGTGCAGCCCTAGAAAAATCATTAACCTTGCTGTATTTTAATATCCTCATCTAAAAACTGGGGAAGTAGTGTTACTTTATAGGTTGTTGTAATGATTGGGAGGGCATATAAAACTCATATAAAGCTCAGAAAACACCAATACATCTTTTATTCTAGTAAAGAAATGCAGAATATTCCCAGAGTGAGAAAAACACAAATATTCTAACTCATAGCAGCATTGTAAATAGGTACTGGGCAGCCGTGGGTCAGAAACTGCAGATACAAGAAAACCTCAGTTCTATGGTAGAAGATGCACAGCAAGCACCTCTTCTTTTCCACTGTTACACTTGATTCCAGGCTTACTTGGGGTCCAACCTGGTAATCCCTGGGAGCCTTAGTTGGAGATTTTTCTCCTCAAGAGACAGTACAGCATTCTGAACTATCACAGCACTTAATCTAAACTAGAGATGCCATAAACAACCAGTCTGCCAATCTGAACTCCATCATCCTCCAAAGAAATCTGAAGTCAGGGTGCTGATCTCATCCTTGATGATAAGCAGGTAACATAAAATTATTAAAGTGTCGTGTACACAGTACATGTGTTGAAGGCACATTGTGTATTTTCATTATGTGCATGATACACACAATCAGAATCCCTTAGGGTATACCTGGGAGATTTTGGAGGCCAGAATGATCTTAAGCCAGTGAAAATCAATTTTGCTCCGTTGTGTAAAACATTATGCCTGTTGCTTAAAAGGCAATGTGTTTTTATACAGCCTAGGAAGCACTGTGAACCCGGCAAGCTTTCTCCATTTATTGCTCTAATCAGCAGTCCAACGTGCACAACGCCACATTCCAAATAAAGAATATTCTTAGAATGAGTCTGTGAGACAACTTGAGAAATTGTTATGAGCAGAAAGAAAAGTCTTTGCTTTTTAAATGCTCATGTCTGAACTTTGGTGGCCATTGATTCTCAAGCAAGAAAAATTGGCACATCTATTGCATTCAGACAAAGATTGTTATAATTGCCAAAAATAGGCAGGAAGCAGACTTTGTGTTCTCATCATGTTTCTCCCTGGATGTGGTGCATTGGACAGGTTTGGAGAAAACAAATCATATTTTAAAAAGCAAGCGTGGAACTACAAGGAGGCCCAGCAGCTTTGCCTGTGCTGTTGCTGGCAGATGCTGACAGCCTCACCCATCTCCACGCATTAGCTGGTGCAGCTCCACGAGTGACGCCGCATAAATATGAGGCCTCGTGTTGTGAGGAATCACAGCTACCACAATATAATTAGTAACCCGCTCTGAGTCTCAGTCCCAGGTGGGAAGAAAAATCAAAGGGACAGGGAAAGAAGAGTATTTCAGACTCAGAAACAATGCTTGTCGTTGACAAGGTTTTGCTACGAGGACGCTCTCAACGAGCTCATCCTCCTGACACTGGCATGCAGCCAGCTGGCATTTCTGTGGGCTACGCTGAGATCGAGTGAATACCATGTGGGCGGTTGTCAACATTAGAAATGGGAAAAATAGAGAGGGAGAAATGAGTTGAGAGGTATAACATCAACTTTCAGAGGCTTTTTTATTTCTACCCAGATGGCACAAATATTCCTAGGTATTCGTACCCACACAATAGGCATCTCAGGATAATAATTATAAGAAATTAAAGTTTATGAAGTACTTTTATACAGGTAGACTTCACCAAAGCAAGGACTCTGCAACCTCGGGATGAATATATGGCCAAGGATACTGAATTTCTCAAATAACTGAAACTTTGTTTAATTACTGCTTTTGCTTTCATTTTTTATTGTTATGTTTTGCATCTAAAATATCTCCCCAAAGTTTCACATATTCAGTGATGAGGCTTTCATAAGATGATTAGATCACAAAGGAACTAACTTCATCAATGGATTAATCATGGCTTAATGAGTATTAGGACGTGGAGCCCAGGGAAGTAGGTCACACCCAGGGACATCACCAGCAGTCTTGTCCCTGGTCCCTTCCTCTCCTTTCTCTCTCTCTCTCTCTCTCTCTCTCTCTCTCTCTCTCTCTCTCTCTAGCTTTCTCTCTGTCTCTCTGGCTTTTCTCTCTCTCTCTTTGCTTTTTGTCTGTCATCAGGTGAGCAGCCTTCTTCTCCCATGCTTTGGACCCAGTCAACCATGGATGGAAACCATGGAAGCTGTGAGTCAAAATAAACCTTTTCTCCTTTAAATTGTGTATGTCAGGTACTTTGTCCCAGCAACAGAAAAGTGGCTAAGACATTTATCTTTATTTATGTAATTTTTTATTCAACTTAAATTCATTATTTTTAACTGGCACATAAAATGTACGTATATATGGTGTACTATGTGGTGTTTTAATACATGGACCCATTGTGTAACATTGAAATCAAGGTAAAAATATGTAGCTCCTCAAACACTTCTTTAATGGTAAAAATGTTCAGAGTCTTTTCTTTTAGCTTTTTGAAGTGTCCAGTGCATTATCATGATCATTATCTACAGTCATCCTACTGTGCAATGGCAGATCAGACTTCTGGCTTCTATCTAACAGGATCTCTGTATGATTAATCAACCTCTCCCCATCATTCCCCTACCCCTATGTTTTAGTTTGCATGTGGGTCAGGGCCATCTGAATTGGTACAAAAAGAGCCCAATTAAAATGAGAACACTGGTCTTCTCTTAAGGCAATAAAACATGTATTCATGTGCTACAACATGTGACCTGTTTACTACTATCACAGAATAAAATATCCACAGTTATATACAAATATCAGAAAGATTTTAGTCAACCTATCTGGGTT
>RJWM01034430.1:0-19716 GCA_004363535.1 Dasyprocta punctata | reverse complement strand
GATACATCCATGAGGCAATTACATTTATGTATTCTAAATTTCAACTTATTTCAGCCACAGGATACATTCCTAACTCCTTCTGTGAAGCTATGAAAAGCTTTCACCTCTTACTTTCATCGGACTCCAAAAAAGCTCTTAAAGTTAATTATACTTAGATTCAAGGTTTTGTGCCAAACACCCAATACCTAACCATTAATTATCATTTTCCAAGTATTGAAAATACAGTATAAACTGGTAAGTACATATTAAAACCTAGTCTTTCCCCCAAAGCTGACAGTATAAATTACAAAACCATATCAATTTAGGTTACATACTATATCAAGTTAAAATGAAGGCCAACCTTGCACAAATTTCAAGTTTCTTTCTTCAAATTTCTAAAAAGTTACTGTATTTCTTCACAGAGTTTGTTGGATTGAGGGTAAAATTTTGTACTTTGGTTTTCATCTTCTAACAATATCACTACTTCTCTTCTAAGGAAGAACACTGAACTTAAGACAATGCCCAGCCAGGCATGGTGGCGCATGCCTTTAATCCCAGCACTCGGGAGGCTTAGGTAGGAAGAGCGTTGTGAGTTCGAGGCTGGCTTGGGCTACAATGTGAGCGCAAGGCAGGCCTGAGCTACATAGTGCGACCCTGCCTCAAAAACCTAGGGCTGGCAGTTTGGCTCAGTAGCTTAAGTGCCTGTCTGGCAGGTGCAAGGTTGTGAGTTGGATCCCTGGTGCCACAAAAAAAAAAAAAAAAAAAAAAAAGACAATGCCCTGTGACCCAGGAGATAAATAAATGGATTGATAGATAAATAGATCTCCCAAAGAAGTGAAGTCAGCATACAGAAGTGTTACCTGCATATCCATGCAGAGTGTGACACTATTCACAATAGCTAAGGCCACCTAGATGTATGCCAACACAAAGATGGACAAAGAAAATATGATATATACGCATTATATATAATACATATTATATATATACACACACACACACATGATGGAGTGTAATTCAGTTCTAAAAAAGGAAGTTTTGTGTTTCACAGAAAAATGGATGGAACTGAAGGATACCATGTTAGCCAGAATTAGCCAGACACAGAAAGGCAAGTATCACATGTTCTCTCTCATATATGGAAACTTTTAAAAAGTCACTCTAAAAATTAAATAAAAAAAGATTATTAGAGACTGTAAAAGGGGCCAGAAGTGTGTGTTGGGGGTGTAGAAATAGGGTGGATAGATATGACCAAGGTATGCTATGTGAATGCATGGAAATAGCACAATAAATCCTATTAACATGTAGAGTTAATACATATTAATACTAATTTTTAAAAAGAATGTTAGAGTTGTAATACAATTTCAATTACTTTCTCATCCCAAATGATAAAAATCAAACCCTAACAAAAACGCTTTGATTTCATTTAGATTCCCACTAGGCATCTAAATAAACTAAAACAGATCGAGCCATCTTAACCATGTTTTCAAAGACAGTAGCGTACTCTAAAGAGATTTTTGAAACAGACTTTGTTTTTCAGAGAAGTCTTAAGTTTACAGCAAAATTAGGTGCACAGTACAGAGCTTTCCTGCACACACCTGCTGCCTCCCAGCATGCCTTGACTCCTGTTATCAGTGTTCCCACCAGAGGAGCACAGCTGGGGAACCTGCACTGATGCATTCTCACTCGTACTTCATAACTTAAACGAGGACTCACTCTTGGGGTTGTACTTTCTGTGGGTTTTATACAAATTGGTAATGATGTATAGCCACCATTGTGGCACCAAACAATATTTTCATTACCCTAAAAAAATCCTCTGTGTTTGCCTATTTATCCCTACCTTTCTCTATAGAAGCCCGAGTGGAGAAATGAGAGACAGAGGTGCCCAGCCAGTGTTCAGTTTAATTCTATTTTGCCCGGCTTCGTTCCTGTCCTTGGCAACACTGGCATGTGCCTATAACCTTATATATAATGAACTACTTTTATCTTAAGTCCCCAGAGCTGATCCCTGTTATTTCCAGCCAAGCATCTTAGCTATTCTTAACTCTCACATTCACGTGGTCATTCTGATACAGAACAGAGTTTTGTGTTCCCCTCTACAAAGATATAAGAAAAGTGCTTGTCTAAATTATTAAAATGGGATGTGGGGCTAATTCCTTTTGAAACACATGAGAAACATCTCACCATAGTGAGACTTTGGATTAACGAAGCTTTGTTGAGTAGATTCCACTGAAAGAAGAAGAGTTCCTTCTTGCCCATCATAACTTTTTTTGGGATATATTTTAAAAACCACCTAATCTAGCTGGGCGTGGTGGCACACACATTTAATCCCAGCACTCAGGAGGCTGAGGCAGGAGGATCGTTGTGAGTTCGAGACCAGCCTGGGCTACAAAGTGAGTTCAAGGCCAGTCTGAACTGCATAGTGAGATCCTGTCTCAAAAAATAGGGCCGGGGATTTAGCTCAGTTGCACGAGCGCCTGCCTGGTAGGTGCGAGGTTGTAAATTCTATCCCCGGTATAAAAAAGAAAAGAAAAGAAAAGTAACATCTGGCTATTCTGATCAGGTAGAAGAATCTTGGAAACCTCAAGACTTCCAGAGTATTAGTAATCAAGCTGAAATGTAGATAGAATTATCTTCTGTTATATTTTTTCAGCATCAAATGACATCCGTTAAATATCTAATGAAGTGCAGCATATAAAGGCATGCAGTGAATATTTTCTGGTAAGTAGACAATAAAAGAGTCTGTCTAATGGGAATGACTTAGTGACAATTTTAGAACAACCCTCTTTTGAAGTATTATATAAAGAATTCATATGAATTGATAAAATAGAAATACGATAATATTTAAATGGGCAGTCTTAATCTATTTCAGGTTGCCATAACAAAAGTCATAAACTGGGCAACTTAAAAACCACAGATACCTCTTCCTCACAGTCTTGTTATCGGGAAGTCCAAGATCCAGATGTTAGAAGATTTAGTGTTTAGTGAGGACCCACTTCCTGATTAATAGGTGGTGCTTTCTAGCAGCTGCGTTTTCACATGGTCAAAGGTACAGGGAACTCTCTGGGGCCTATTATTAGGACACTAATCTCATTAGTGATTAGGTAACTTAATCATCTCTCAAAACCTCAGTTCCTAATACCATCTCCTAAGGGATTAAGATTTCAACATGTGAATTTTGAAGGAACAAAACATTCAGACCATAGCAGAAAGAGAGTATGAAAATTATCACTGAAGAAAATCTTACTTTTAATTTTTTAAGGCAAGATCTTACAATTTAGTCACTTTGAATTAGTTATGTAGCCCAAGATGGTTTTCAATTTGTAATCCTTCTGCCTCAGCCTCCTAACTGCTGAGACTATAGGTGTGTGATACCATGTCAGCTAAAAATAATAGTAATAATTTTAGCTGGATATAATGGGGCATGTCTGTAGTCCCAGTGCTCTGGGAGGCTGAGGCAGGAAGATCAAAAGTTTGGGTTCAGGATGGGCAGCTTAGTGTTACAGTTTATGTCTAGATGTCCCCCCAAAGCCTCATGCAGTCATGGAGGTGGGCTTCTAGAGTTTGTGAATGACTTATGGTCCAATGCTGGGATTATGGATGTGAGTGCTACATCCAAGTGGGTGTGGCCTACATACAGTATAAGGGTCAGAAAGAATCTTCTCTCTGTGCTCCTCCCCTTTGTTCTTGTTGCTGTTTTTGCTGCCATGAACTGTTGCCCTCTGCCATGTGCCACTCTGCCTTGGAGCCAGCTGACTATGGACTGAAACCTCCACAAACTGTGAGCTAAATGAACCTTTCCTGCTTCATTTTGGGCATCAAGTATTTCATCTCAGCAACAAGAGAAAAGTAACCAACACACTTAGCAAGACCCTGTCTTAAAACAAAGAATTAAAAAAGGCCTGGGGATGTAGTTCGATGTGAAGGCTCTGGATTCAATCCTCAGTACCACACAAAAAAATTTTATATAAAATTAAAATGTTGATTTCAGTAATGATAGGAGAAAAACAAATTAAACTGAAGAATCATTTTGCCTATTAATTAAAGCTTCAAAGATAAATAAAGTATAGTTTTGAGAATGGTACAGTGGAACTGTGTACTCCTTCACTGCTGTGGCAGAATAAATTAATATATTTTTATAGACACTACCAATTACTCCCCGACTAAAGTTCTGAGAATTATTCCAAAAGAAAGTATGTCAGGTTTTTGTCACAGTGACAAAAGTCTGAGATAACTGATTTTTGAAAAAGAAAAATTTATTTTGGGTTATGGTTTCAGAGGGTTCTGTCCATGGTCACTTGTGCCTGTTGATTTGCAGCTGTGATAGTACCATACAGCTTGGCGGGAATGAATAACAGAGGGTGCCCACACACCTCATGGTGACAGGGAGGCAGAGAGAGAGAGACAGGAGGGTTGGGACTCTGATTTCCCCTTTAAGAGCAGGCCTCCATTGGCCTAACTTCTTTCCACTCTTCCTGCAATTCCAGCCTTCTGGGAGGCCAAGATAGGAGAATTTCAGCTAGCTTGGTCAACTAGAGACTTAATGTGACTCTGTCTCAAACCAACAAACAAAACAGGACCTGTGATATAGCTCAGTGAAAAGGCTCTAATTTCAATTCCCAGTACCACATGCATGTGCATACACACACACACACACACACACACACAGAGTTTAGGAACAGCTCATAACAAGAACTCATTACGTGAATTATGGTATCCCATTCAATAGATAGTATGCACTTTTGTAAGAATTTGGAAAATATAAGAAATATGCTATTATGGAAATCGCTTATTTCAAAAGGTTAAGTGAAAAAGCTATAAAATTATGTTACACTATGATTACAGACAAATAAATAGACATCCATGTACAGAAGTCCTAGAAGAAAACTAAAAGAAGTTGGTTTGTTTGAAATGGTGTGACTGTACTATTTAGAATTTAAATGTAATTCTAAATTTATTTAGAATCAGTATTTATATAATGTTGTATGGATAACACAAAGAAAGATAAAAATTATTTTCTGAAGAAGAAAAAAGTGAATTTTGAAAGAAAGAATATTGAAGATTATTAAAGTTTGCTAGATATGGACAACTTGGTTAGCAATTTTCTGCTTTTCCTTTTTTTTTTTTTTTTTTTGTACTGGGAATGGAACCCAGAACTTTGCACTGAGTCATATTCCCAGCACTTTTTACATTTATTTATGTATTTGTTTGTTTGTTTATGAGATAGGGTAACACTACATTGCTCAGTTTCCCTGGCTGGGTTTGAACCTATGATTCTCTTGCTTCAGCTTCTCAGAGTACACAGATTATGGGCATCTACCACCAAATTTGGGCAACAACTTTAAGTGCCAACATTTTCTACAACATAGAATTGAAAATAGAATTTGAAATTATTTTGAAACAGAGTAAAGTATGTACAGATAGGTGGATATGTGACATTTACACAGTTTTCATTAAGTGTTTTTTGATGAAAATTAGATAATAAACTCTTAAATATGATACAGTCTGAAACTTTGAAAAATTCCTCCCCCTAAAAATAAATAAATTTTAGAAGACTTTTGAAGTGTGGTAAAAATTCTGATGCTTTAAAGTGTATTCTCTACAACATTGTTCAGAAGAAGACGAAATTATCTTGTATGATTTTAGTTATGTAAAGACCTAGGAACTTGCCAAACATGATTACACAACTATAATCTCAGCACTCGGGTAGCTGAGGCAGGAGGATTGCAATTTTGAGTCCAGCCTAGAGTACCTAGTAAATTCAAGGACGACCTGACTAGGTAGTAAGATCCTGTCTCAAAAAATCCAAGTAAATAAATAAAATAAAACAAAAAATCTAGCAACTGGAAATTTGATAGAAAATGGTCAGTAATCACTTATGATTATTTCACAGAATTAAAAACCAGATATAGACATTAAGATTTTATTTTCCCTAAACAGCCTATTTGGAATGTAATGAAGCTTTTCTAAATTTTTTTGTTTTTGAGACAGGGTCTTGCTATGTAATTCAGATTGGCTTTGGACTCACTATGTAGCACAGGCTGGCCTCAAACTCGAGGTGATCCCCCTGCGTCAGCCTCCTGAGTGCTGGGATCAGAGGCATGTGCCATCATGCCCAGCTCTCTGAGTATTTTGAGTTATCTAACCTTACTAAATTATTTTGGGTCAATGCAAATGGTCACAAATAGCAAAATGTTCATTTAATGAGTTATGTAAAACTCACAATTGGTTAGATGACATATTCATCTTTAAGACCATTGCTGCCCCCTCCTCTTCAAATGATTAGGTGGATACTTTATTTTCTAAAGAGTTACATGAGTCACATGGATGACTCTTATAGGAATCCAAGGAAAATGACCACCTAAGTCACACCCTGGAAATTCATGACCAACACAGAGAATTTGGGACCCTGTCTTCAGAAGGAATTGCAGACTCCCAGAATTCACGTAGTGTGCTTGAATGTAAGGGGAAACTCGAACTAATATTTCTAACATTTGCATCCTTATGTTTTGTATAACTGCTCTTCCAATATAAATAAATTATTTTTGAAACATGTACTCGCTTGTGTACATTTAGTACAAAACAGGGGAAATTACTGATCAGGTGTGATGTAGTGAATAGAAGCACTGTAGAATAGAGAGAGCATGTTCTTGATGGCTGTAAAAACCAAGAGTCAAATTCTAGCTTTTCCACTTCCTCAGCATGTGACTATGAAAAAACACCCAATTTTTCTAAATTTCCATTTCTTTTTCTGTTAAATGAGGTTAATAATACCTGTCATAGGTTATTACAAGGATTAGAGACTGCACACACACACACGCATGCACACATGCATGCACACACACACTATGTCTAACAAAATCAATAACACTGGTGATGGTGATTAAGTATCAGACTAACTGGCTACTACCAGTTCTCAGTACTCGTGGTTGAATGGCTTTGTTCAAATGATGGCATTTCTCTGGCACTCAGATTTTTCCATTTATTTATTTATTTTTTGTGGCACCGGGGATCAAACTCACAACCTCATGCCTACCAGGCAGGCGCTTAAGTCACTGAGCCAAACTGCTGGCCCTAGTTTTCTGAGGCAGGGTTGCACTGTAGCTCAGGCTGGCCTTGCACTCGCGTTGTAGCCCAAGTCAGCCTCAAACTCACAATGGTCCTCTCACCTCAGCCTCCCAAGTGCTGGGATTAGAGGTGTGTGCCACCATGCCTGGCTGATTTTTCAATTTATAAAATTATCCAAAGCGCTTGAGATGGAGCTCAGTGTTAGAGCATTTGCCTGCACGTACACAGACCTAGGTTCAACCCTAGACTGCTTAAGTAAATAAATAAGTAAATCAGTGCATAGAAATAGCCCAAAGTAGCCAGCAGTTGATGAATGGCTGCTGTGGTTAAATTAAGCTGCAAGCAATCTATTTTGTTCTTTCTTGATCTCCTACATGGTTTTACTGAACCAAGCACCCCTAAACTCTAGATACTACAGCAAAGGAGGAAGAAGCACATTTATTGGATGGAGACAACACAAAAGGAAGAACAGAAATGGTGAACAGCACTAAGCACCCAAATCCTAATCTCCATCTCAGTCCCAAGGCAGAAAATTCTCCTTGTCTGGCCATTCTTCTCTGGAGCAGATGAGGATGCTGACCAGCTTGAAGCTGCTGACCCCACTGTGGGCTGTAATTTCATGGCTTGAATTTTTAGTTGTTCGTCTTGTTTTCATAAGGAAAGTCAGGATGGGACAAGTTGCAAGCATATCATTTAAACAATCAAAATGTGGCCTCGCATTTGCCTGTGGTTTATCCTGCAATAGTGTTCTACCCCTGGCACCAGGACAAGGGGCACTCTGTCCCCTCTCAGAGGGCATGGATAACAGCAGTTATCTTTCTTAAATTTCATTGGATTAACATGCTGTCTTACGGAGGGAGAAGAAAATAGCAATACTAGAAGTAGAAACGTTTGATCAGTCTGGGCCAAATAGTACAAAACCAGCGCGGCATGGCAGCACACACCTTTAATCCCAACACTCAGGAGGCTGAAACAGGAGGATGGTTGTGAATTCTAGACCAGTCTGGGTTACAAAGTGAGTTCAAGTCCAGCCTGAACTGCATAGTGAGACCCTGTCTCAAAAATTAGGGCCAGGAATTTAGTTCAGTGGTGTGAGTGCCTGCCTGGCAAACATGAGGTAGTGAGTTTGATTCCTGGTACCAAAAACCAAACCAAAACAAAACAAAAAGCAGCACGAAACCATTTGATCCACTGTTACTTTCCGAGCCCAGAATAGCATCGTTCGTGTTTCTCTCTATAAAGAGAAAAAAAGAAAATCACAACTGGGCGTGGGAAAATTCCCCCAAAGCCTGATACTACTTTTTTTTTTAATGCCAGTGATGACCACAAACAGATTTTTTTTTTCTAATTCCCTGGATTATTGTGAGAATTAACTAAAATTTTAAAAATGAAGGGCTGGGGGCATGGTTCAGTGGTACAGCATGTGTTCAGCGTGCACAAGGCCCTGGGTTCCTTCCCAGCACCACACACACACACACACACACACAAAACACAAACTCAGTAGAGAGCAAAATGCTACTTTATTATTAGTCACTCCAGGTTTGTCTGCAGACGGTAGCAATGAAATAAACAGACAGTGGGGCACACATGCCAGACAGGAAGCATGTCTGACTCTTAAATACAGGCTGGATTCCCTTCCGCTGAGCTACACCTGGCACCCCGGGAGCCCCGCCGCTCTGGTCACGAATGAGCACGTCTTGTCCAGGGTCTCCACACCTCACCCAGTCTGGCCCTTGGCTCCACCCTGCGGTTCTGGCCCAGGGCCAAGTCTGGGCGGACTTCCCTCTGCAGCTTGCCTGGCACGGCCTTTCCGGTATCAACAGGCATCAGGCCAGAGTCTTAAGTCATGAGGAGCACAAGTGGCCCAAAATGGGACTGCTCCTTCCCTGCCTGCCAGGGTCGGGAATTTCCCTTCCCTTTCCTTTCAGTCACTCCCAATTCCACCTCATCATTTCTTTTTTTGGCTCCAGATCCAGAATAGGGTCTGAGAGATCAAGAAGCTAAGAAAACAGTCCAGGAGCAAATTTGTCCTACTTGAGTATTCTTGTGAATTAAGAACATAGGAATTTCTTAATAAGTATTTACTTAATGAAAACAAACATTCAATTAATAGACTGACAATACATGTCAAAGAAAGGCCTAGGCCTTTTCCCGGACCCTAGACACCCTACCTACTTTTCATCTACTTTTTTCCCCCTACTACTGAGGATGAAACCCAGAGCCTACACCTCCAGCCATTTTTTTTTTTTTAAACTTAAAACAGAATCTCAATAATTTGCTATGTTTCCCAGGCTGGGCTTGAACTGACAGTCTTCCTACCTCAGCCTCCCACTTTGCTCTAATGATTGAACACTAAGGTACCCTCAACCTGGAGGAAAAAAGAAACTCAAAAGGGGGCAAACTTTATTTTTCACTTATTTCTTAAAAGGGACAGAATCAATATGCTAGTGGATGAATGTGTGTGTTTAGGAGTGGTATGGAGAGACTGTGAGGCTGTAGTTTTCTCTAGAAGACTAGAACAATCACCCGGCTAGAAAGCACAGTGGTGGCGGTCAAGGCAGACTGACTTCCACCGAAGACCTACGGTGAAAGGAGCACATTCCCGCCACTCCCTGCTCCCAGCTCGAGGTATCCTGTGGAGCAGGGCTGGCAGAGCCAGATCTTAATTTGGTGAAAGACAGAAATTTGCAGATATAAGATTAACGAAGCAAAATAATTACCAAAAAGTCAGGTTGATGCACATCCTAACCAGATTATCTAAAGCCAAATATTGTTTAAAGAACAAATCTTGAAGGCAGTAAGAGAAAAATAATAAATTGTACATCCAAGAACAGTGATCTGATCCACTGCCAACTTCTCAGTAGACACCATGAGGCCAGAAGAGAATGGGAAAACATCTCTACAATGCTGAAAGAGTGCTCACTTCGGCAGTACATATAACAGAATGCTGAAAGAAACAAGAAGAATAAGAGCAAAACCTGTCAACTCAGAATTCTATATCCAGTAGAAACACTGTTTGAATAGGAAGGCAAAAATAACATTTTCAGATAAAGCAAAATGACAAAATTTTGTGGTCAACAGACCTGTACTGTAATGTACTATAAGAAATAGTAAGGGAAGTTCTTTGCTAAGGAAAGTATTATTGGATGGAAACTGATCCTCAGCAAAGAATAAGTAGCAGAAATGATAAATATGTGGATAAATTAAGACTATCTCTTGCAAATTAAAACAATGCTGAGATTGCATCTCACTCCAGGGAGAATGGCAATCTCAAAAAATCAAGTAATAACAAATGTTGGAGAGGCTGCAAGGAAAAAGGTATCCTTCTTCATTGTTGGTGGGACTATAAACTCATACAACCGCTATGGGAATCAGTAAGAAGAGTCCTCAAAATGCTAAACATAGAAATTCCATTTGTCCCAGCTATTGCCTTTCTAGGTATCTTCCTGAGAGAGTTAAAGCCATAATACTACAGTGATACATGCATACCCATGTTTAAAATCAGTATAATTCGTAATAGCTAAATCTTGGAAACATCCTATTTGCCATCAACAGATAAATGGATAAAGAAAACGTGACATTTATACACAATGGAGTACTACTCTGCCACAAAGAAGGACAAACTTGAATCATTTGTAGGACAATGAGTGTACCTTGAGATCATAGTAAGTGAATTACATCACACACAAGCTTAGATAGCACATGGTTTCTCTTAAATGAGAAATTCAATATATAAATACAGTACAAAATAAAAGACAATAGAAAAAAGACAAAAATAAAAGTTATTGTGTCCCAGCATGGCCAATGTATCTAAAGTGTACCTTGATTTAATAGAATGATTTTATGTGTTCTATATATTTTTTGCTTATTAGTTTGGCTGTTAATCTGTGTTTATGATGATTAACTTGATAAAGACTTATAAAAGTAAATAAATCTGATCTTGGCAAAAAATAAGAAGAAAAGAAAAGGGGGTGGAGGGGAGGGGAAAAGAAAAGAATTGAAATGTGTTCTGTACATGTACCAATTCCTCACAATGAATGTAACCATTATGTACTGGAAACGTACTAATAAAATTTTTAAATGAATTCTAAAAAGACTATTTCCGCTGCCTATATTCTCTTAATTTCTTTATAAATTATTTGTTTAAAACTAAAATTACAGCACTGTCTTGAGTGATCTGTCATTGGGAAAAGTCTTACATACAACATGAGCTCCAGGTTCTTATAGGCTTCCTACTTTATGAGGTAATATATTTATTTTATGGAATGCTTGGAGCCTGAAATGACAGCTTCTATCTACTGCAGCCTGTCCTCAGCATTGCAGGTTTGTTTTGAGGGTAAACCAGGTAAGGATGGGGTGAAGGATGAAATCTTAGAAAACAGAAGGGGACTGCTTTGAAACTCATCAAATTTGGTATGTGACACAATTTGTTGTGAAAATTCTGCCTCAGTACTTGTTTGTTTGGTACTTGGTGTGCAAGGCAGAATTTGTCTTTTGTCGGTGTCAGTTCCCTTGTGAATTGCTACCTTTTCCAGCCAAAACAATTTGGTACTTGTTTTTGGTACTGAACTTGTAGTGCCTCCTGGAATCAACTAATGATGAGTATCAAAGTACCTCCATAAATGCTTGGGGAGCAGCATTAATGCCTTGGAGGAAAACAGATTGACAGAATATATCCCCATGGTGAAAGCTAGGTTTCCAGCTTTATTTCCATTCCTAGGCCTAAGGATCTATCTATCCTCAATCACTGCAGAACCAGAAGAGAAAAGTAGCATCCATTGTCCACTGCCCAACTCCACAAACTTTAAATTCTATATTCATTACTAAGGTTCTATGGAACTGACAAAAATGACTCTGTGTCTTAGGTAGCTCCTCCTGGTATTTCATCTTCAGCTAGCACTGGGAGTGAAGGAGGTGGTAAGGGTTGGGAAATACAAAGGAGGAAATTTACAGACACAGCTTCAAGGTCTGTCCTTGAGAACAGGAAGTCACTGAACTGGATGGTGGATGCACCACTTTTGTGAATCATGAATACCTACAGACACTAAGCTCGATGAACACGCTGGGAGGAGAGGACTGATTATCCCAGGTGCCAAAATTCTTGGTAAACTATGAGTGTTCAGGGAGTAGGCAAACGATAGGAATAAGGATCGAGGAAGGGGAGAGTTGGTGCTGTGAGCCTCAAAAGAAAAGGTCTTTTATATGTGAGTAGAAAATAATGATCTAGAAGCAGCAAGAGGAGTAAGGAGAATATTTCTTTGGCCACTTCCAAGGTGTATGTGTCCTTCCTATATTCCATTCTTTATCTGGTTGAATAGAACTATTACCTAGGCCTATTCAGAAACCTGAAAGAAAATCTATATCTATATATATATATATATATATATATATAATTAGTTAAGATAGTTAAAGGAAAAGAGTTTTGAGTGAAAAGTAGTTTTCACAGCGTCATCTTCAGATTTCATTTTTAACGTGAAATGTTTATTTGAAAATAATAGAGCAATCGTAACAAAAAAAGGGATAGTCATATAGCTGGTGTCTCTTGATTCACTGAGGTGAAGGTTTTGGGCTAATAATTTTCAGGATGTTTCATGTCTATATCTTATACCCTAAACAGCTGCTGTGAATATAACAATATGCAATGTGCTGATTGCTGTTACTCTCCTATTGGCTTGTTGTGAAATTGTTTTACTTTAATTTCTTACTTTTCTTCTGTTTAAAATAAAAAAAAAGAAACCTGAGAATACTCCTTTTGCTCCCTCATTTCTTATATCTAATCACTAAATGCCTAATATTGTCCAAATCCATCCCTGAATTACACACACAAGTGAGAAACAATAGATGATTGGAGGCTTTTCTATTGGCGGCTGTGACAGAGTAGGATGGGATGCACCTACCAGCCTCAGAATTCTGAATGGAACCCTGCAACACACTTGTCTTGGTGCTTGGGATATTGCAGGCGTGTGTGCAGGAACCCCATTCCTATCAGAGATTGTCAGCATTTTAGTTTCTTTTAGGGAGACTTTTTAACGGTTTTATTTTTCTTTCTTTTTAAGTAAACATCCCTTTCTATAAATTGTTTTTATTCTGCTGTGAATATGGCATCCTTTTCAGAGAAAAAGAGGCTCAGGAGGAATCGTACCAGGTTTAGAACCTCAAAACATAGATGATACACTCACTAATGAGCTATGTGGAAAAGGATTCTGAGGCTTCATCTTTGAATATGGGCTCAGAAAGGTTAACACTACAACTAATCGATGACCTCTAGTCTCAAGGGTACTAGCTGTTGCTGGGTGGGTGTGGAGGGGGACACACCGACTGGTCCCCAGGCCTAGACTGATACTAAGAAGTCAAACGTCTCCTTGTCAGTGAAGCTCAAGGCCTGTCTGTCAGGTTTTGGTCAGGTCCTAATCCAAGAGCCGGGTGAAGCACCCGACTGTGAGAGCGGGAAAAGCCTGTTTATCGCTACTGATGTTTGCTTAACTCTTCCCTAGAGCTGGGTGACCAGTTCAGAGGCCTGGGCATTGCGGCTGTCCATCTCAAGTTAAGCCTTGCTACCTTCACCTGCCCCAACTGGTAAAAAAAAAAAAAATGAATAGCCATCGGGTCATTTGATTTGTACAGATTTCTCCCAGACCAACGGAAGTCACAGGGGCATGAGTTTTGTACATCAGATCAGTCCCAACCCTGCCTCAAACAGCCAGCAGAAAGCCTGGGTCTTAGATCCTAGGAACCACTGACTTCTCCCTTACCACCACCAATAAAGCCTTTCCCTTTACAGAGTGCTGTGTCGAGGGTAAGCCCTGCCATGTGGCGGTTCCCCGAGTTCAAGGTGGTTTGAGGAGGTCACTGTGGACTCGGAGGAGTTTGAAGGCAGGGAAAAACCCTCGTGGGTCTGAGCTTCCCCCGCAGGGTGGCGGTGGGGTGGGGAAGAATGCTGAGCTCCTGCAGGCAGGTGAGTTCAGGGGAGTCTCACTGCTGGGCGAGAGAACACGGGGGTGCTTTATAGGAGACCAGGGCCAGAGGGTGACCCTCGTGGGCCCTTTCTGTGTGTTATGGACAAGGGCGAGGGATGGTGACTGGGGACCTTGGGGCAAGGGTAAGTCCTTCCGAGCGCACGGGCTGGGAGGCCAGCGAGAGCCCCGAGGATGGGGCGCGGCCTCCCACTTTCCACCTGCCGGGCGTGAGTGACCCCCGGTCAGCGACGGGCCCCCGAGAGCGAGCCCCGCATGGGTCGCAGCTGGGACGTGCGGGCCCCGCGGCCCGTCCCGACCCCCGGGGTCGGCGGCGGCGGCAGGAAGCGCAGCGCCCAGCCCCAGCCTGTCACCTCGGGGAGGAGGAGCCAGGTGGGCCGTCGCCGCTCCAGGAAGGGCTGCCAGGGCCGGTGCTCCGGGGGCTCCCGGCGGAGAGAGGAGCCCTGGACCTGGCCCGCGGGGCCCGACGCCTCGGGGTTCCGGGGTGAGGAGCGGCGCCGGGAATTTGGGGCTCGGGAGGGTGGAGAGCGGGTGCCCGGCGGGGTGGCGGGCGGGCCGTCAGCGGCTCGGCCAGTCGCTGCCTCCCCGCCCCCCGGCTTCCTGCGGAGGCCGCGGCCGCCATGTTGGCGTGGGGCTGAGGCGGCGCCGGCGGAGCCCAGCGCCCGCGACTGGCTGCGCTGCGCAACAGGTTCGCCGGCGGTGACTGAGACCCTCGGGCCGGCGGCCGAGCAGGACCTCCCGGCGCCCGCCAGCCTGCCGGCCGCGCTGCGGGGCTGAGGACCGCGGGGGTCGCGCCGTGACGCGGGGGAGGCGCGGCGGGGCGTCAGGTGGGTGAAGGCGCGGGGCGCCGGGCAGGTGCGGGCGCCGCGGCCGCCGCCCCGAGGCTCTGCAGCCGGGCCGGGTTGGCTGCGGCCCGGGACGGCGGGGACGGGGCGGAGGGACCGGGGCGGCCCCGAGCTGGGCCCCCGGCGGGCTGGGGCGCCCCGGGCGGAAACCTCGACTCCGGTTCCTGCTCCCGTGGCGCGGCCGGGCGGACGCTGAGGGCCGGGGCCGGGGTCGGGGTCGGGGTCGAGGCTGGAGCGGCGGCGGCTCCCGCGGCCAAGCCCCGCCGGGTCTGGCAGGTGGCGGACGCCGCGGAGGGGCCGCAGGGACACCCGCGCGCCTCCGCGGGGACCCATTTTGTTCCGGCGGAGTGGCTTCCTTCTTGGCGTGGTTGGCGCAGGATGTCAGGTGAGCCGCATCCCGGTGCGTCAAAGTAGCCGGAGTCACGAGAGGACGGTGGGCGGATGCCTGGCGTCCGAGCCTCGCGCGCAGCCCGAGCTGGTAAATGTGAAGCTTTGCCTTAGTCGTTAATGACTTCTAGGGTGTACAGGAAGCACGGACCGATGCAGTCTCTGAAGTCACAGTAAAGTTTATTGCTTATTAAATAAATAAAATAAAAAAAAAGTCGCCTGCATGGTGCATAGTTAGGGATAAACCGAGGCTGAAACTGCAGATGACTTTTACTCGGTGGAAAGATGTGTGGATTTTTAATCATGAGCGTTGCTGCTGAATGATTACCCATGCAAGGATGCTTCATTTAGCACTTGTATTCCTGATGAATCAGTAATAGTTTTGATAGAACCAACCACTTTACGATTGGAATTAAGGTTAGCACAAAAATTATTGCTTTAGTACATGCTCCTGGTTTGTTTTACTAGTGTTTGCTTGCTTACTCAGAGATGGGCAAGGTGTGACTTGAAATTTTCTGTTAATAGTCAGCTTTATTTAGGTAGCATAAACTGTAGGTTAAGCTTCTTATACTCAAAGAAATTAATTGCCTCTCTCCTTTTGTGAGTTTGCTAATTGTTAATCAATGATCAAAAGCAGCCTAGAAACACTACATAAAATCTTTATACGACTACTGATAAGAGTCATTTGAAGAGAGTAGCAAACCTGATGTAGTCACATTCAGGTTTTTGGGCTGTGTCTATGATTGTCTTGTAAATTTAAGAGTAAAATTGGAAGTATTTCATTTTTTCTTGAAGAATGCGGGAAAAATTGTGCATTTTTGATATCGTGGTGTGATTTTAAGTAGCTGAAAAGCTTGCATTTTTTTTTTTTTTTTTTTACCCTTTAATGCATTCATAGTTATTCCCTTTGTTCACCTTCTTCAACAAAGGTCAACTGCTTTGAGAAAATTTGGCCAGTACTTGAATTATTGAATGGGGAGATACCATTGTTGAGCATATCTCAAGGCTCATATCCTGATTACTCCAGAGCATGAGGAAATACATGAGGTACATTCTGGGGACTGGATTTATAATTTTTAAAAAACTTTCTTTTTTTTTTTTTTTTTTTTAGTGGCACCGGGGATCGAAACTCAACCTCGCATCTGCCTAGCAGGCACGCTTAAGCCACTGAGCCAAACTCCGGGCCATAGATTTTTGAGGCAGGGTCGCACTATGTAGCTCAGGCCGGCCTTGCGCTCCCGTTGTAGCCCAAGCCGGCCTCAAACTCACAACGCTCCTCCTGCCTCAGCCTCCTGAGTGCTGGGATTAAAGGCGTGCGCCACCACACCTGGCTAAAAAACTCCTTTTAAAAGATAGAAATTTTTTCGTACGTAATCATAGGATTTTTAGTGTTATTGTATCTTTGATACAGAATTTCACAAATTTCCATTCTCATTTTTAGTGAGACAGAAGAGTATTTAGTGGCCATCCTCTTCAACTACACTTTTTTCAGTATTATAATCTTCCATGGTAGTCATGTGTAGAGCAATGTGTTAGGCCCAATGCAAAATGTTTTACACAATAATTTAAAACTCACAGAGGAATAATTACTGACCTCCTGTAAAATAAGTGAAATGGTAACCTGCAGTTTAACTATTTTAGTCTCTGAGTTAGTACAAGAACTATGTTTCAAACGAAGATCATTTTAACTTCAGCACCTGTACCCTTATCTGTTAACACTCATTGTTGTTCAGAGAGAAAAAAAGATACTGACTAGGCATTCAGTAGTTATTTGTTGGGCGAATGAATGGAAGTACATATTAGTGTATTGATAAGTAACATTTTACATACATAGTACTATATTTACTTGTAATATTTGTATTCAATTCTAGAAGTGATTCAGAATAAACTTGTTACTAAAATGTGATTATATTACTAACAGTGTATTTGCTTGTTAAATTTTTATTCTGGTTCTTTTGTCGTTGTTTGTTCGTGACAAGGTCTCAATAGACTGAACTTGAACTTGCTATATAACCTAGCTTGGCTTTGAACTCTCATTTCTTTTGTCTCAGTCTTCCAAGTGCTGGAATTATAGGTGTATGCCACCACACCTGGGTTTGTATTTTTTAAAAAGCATGGAAAACATTTGTGAAAATCTATTTTGAAGACAGGCTGAATGAAGGAGAACACTGTTTTTGTTAATTATTAAAGGCGGGATTCCAAGTGTGAAGTTGAAAAAAGAAAAAAAATGTTTACAATTAATTCTGCGGTTGCATAGATCTAAAGCTGAAGATGCATTGGAAATGTTGTATTTCTACTTGAGTTTTTTTTTTTCTTTTTGAGTTTGTACCATTCTACAGCTGTTCAGCTCAGGGATTAATGTTGGAGTTCTTTTGGGTAAAGTGTGCTTGTAGGTATTGAGAAAGAGGAACTAAAATGGTTTTAAAGGATACGAAGGCAGAGAGGAAATGGGGGAGGAAGGGAGGAACTGAGCAGAAATAGGACAGTGAATAGATCAAGATACGGATTTTCACAACTAAGAAGGGCAGCGTATTTCATTTGCAGAATCTGTAGCATTATTTGAGAGATTGAATTGTTTAGTTCTTTACTATGGAGCTGTTCGGTAGTGATTATGATAGACATTTAGGGATCTACAGATGACAGACATTTAACTTGTTGTATTTAGCCAACTACTATGTTTTCTAGATCTTTTTCTTCATGAATTTGTATTCATTTTTGAATAAGTATTTGTGTTTAATAAAATTTTCATGTATTTTCCTCATAATGATACTAGGTCAGAATAAAGGCTTCCTGTACAATACCACATAGCTGTATGATCTTGGGCAACTTACTTTAATTTTCTGTTTAGTTTCTGTTTTCTTATCTGTAAGATGGGGATAATAATACTACCTATCTCAAAGCATACTATCAAGTACTAATTAACACAGTGACTACTGCTTAGTTTAAGTGCCTAATAAATGTTACCTGCTATTATTCCAGCTTGCTTCAGTGAGAAATTTTAAACTAATTCAGCTTAGTCCCTTTTTGATCTGTGTTTTTACCCAGTGGCCGATAAATTAGCATTTTTGCCCTTAATTTTTAATCTTACTGTCAAAACAATCCACGTAAGAAAGCTGAAAATAAAGTAAAAGAATTTACCCACAGTCCCGTCTCCCAACAAAGGATCTGCTCATTTTTAGTCCCCTTAATTTCTGCTCTTCTGGGTGATCACTTCAGAGTCTTTAAACTCAGGTGCAGTGTGAAGAGAACTTGAGTAGGGAGAGGTGATGATGGGAAAGATTAGTGTCACCTGCTGCAGTCCAGAAAGATAAGAGCCAGTTTGCCCTGGCCATTAAGCGTCTGTTGGTGAGCTCTGCATTGCTGTTTCATTCTTGTGAACCAGACCAGCATGTTTGGACTCTGTTCACTACCCAGCCACACCTCCTTCCTCAGTCTTCCAGCTAATAATGCCTTTGTGGTGCTTGTAAAATGCCTGCTTGAATATAAGAACTGAGTAGATCAAGTTAATAAATCTCACAAGTTAGGTAATTTTTGGCAGTTTTACTTTTTAGTAAGTATGAAATACTACTTAGGGAATATAAGTGAGGGTTTCCAAGTTTCATGAAACTTGCCCATGGATGGACTGGGGATGCACATATAACTTTCCATCTCTATTTTAAGTTCCAAAAACCCAAGTGGTAGGGAAGAGAAGCCTTCTCCCTAGAAGTGTTTTAGGTTTTCCTCTGCTAAAGTTCCAGTGTTGTGATATACATTGAGTGTCTCGCTGCAGAGACAACCTGTATGGGAAGGTTTTCGTGCTTTCTGACCATTTCTTCTGTGTCTAGTTCTCGTTCCTGTGATTCTAAAAGTTTTTACCTCTTCCTTCCAGCACCCTGGTTTCTAAATTCAGTTCCTCTGGATTCCAGAGAGCAGAGTAGCGAGGATGACTGAGGTGGAAAGGGTTGTCTAGGTTAGATATTGGTCATGGTCTTAGTTACTTTCCTCATTGCTGAGACAGGTACCTGACATTCCAAGTTAAGGAAGGAAAGATTTATTTAGCTCACAGTTGTAGAGGTGTCAGTCCATAATCAGCTGGCTCCAGAGGAGAAATAGTTCATGGTAGGCAGAAAGTAGCAGAGCAAGCAAGAGATGACCGCAGCTCTTTCTATCCCTTATATTTTATCCAGGCTACTTAGCACAGGTAGTACTCACACCCTTAATCCTGACTGCTTTAATCGTAGCATTGCACCATGAATCAGCCCCAGTGTCACACACTCTAGATCCAGCCACCTCTGAAAAAGCCCCACCTGTGATGTATGAGGCTTTGGGGTGACCTCTAGGTATAAGCTATAACAGGTAGCCGCAGACTTTTTCTGATACTACTCTATACCACTAAGCTTTATAGTCTTTACATCATGATGATAATCTTACCTTGAAAAAGCACATACTGGGCAGGTCATTCTTAAATCTATCCTTGATCTTATTCTTTT
>RJWM01034429.1:0-19707 GCA_004363535.1 Dasyprocta punctata | reverse complement strand
TTTTTTTTTTTTTTTTTTTTTTTTTTTTTTTTTTTTTTTTTTTTTTTTTTTTTTTTTTTTTTTTTTTTTTTTTTTTTTTTTTTTTTTTTTTTTTTTTTAGTAACTGTCTTGGTTACTTTTCACTCATTGTTGAGACAAAACACCTCATGTCCAAAATCAGGGAAGGAAAGGTTTATTTCTTACAGCTCTTGGGGGTTTTAGTCCATACTCAGTTGGCTCCAAGGCAGTGTGTCATGGCCTGGCAGCCATTCATGGTAGCTGCAAAACAGCATGGTGTGAATCAGCAAGAGAGGGCAAGACAGGCCTCCTTCCCATCCTTACACTGTATGTCGGCTCCACCCCTGGGTGGGTGCCATACTCACACCACCAGTTCCAGCACCAGACAACAAACCAATCACGAATGCCAGACTCAGCCCTATCCATGATTACATGAGGCTTAAGTGGGGGCCATCCAACCACACTATAACAGTATCAGGGATCAAACTCATGACCTCACACTTGCCAGGCAGGCACTGTGCTGCTGAGTTATATCCCTGGCCTGGGACCATTGGATTTTGGCTGGCTAGGTCTTGGGTTCCTACCTGATAGTTCCAGTTTGGGTCCTCCAGGGGAACAGCTGCAGTGCCCTCAGGAAAATCAGGTTGAAGGCATCTGTGTTGGTCCCCATAAGACTGGGCCACAGAGATTACTCATTCCCGTTCATCTGGAGAGAGAATGGAGCTAAGGATAACATTGAAATCTGCCCAAGTGACATTATATGATTGAGTCAAGTGATGGAATTCTTGTATTTATTGGGTGGGATTGCTGACTAATTTGGGAGAGATCTGTCAAAGAGAAGGGAAGATGAACCCTAACTATTCCTTCTGCCCCTGCCACTTCACAGAGTGGGAACTGAAGAACAAGGGTCAAGGGTTGAGGGACCAAACTATAATCCAGACCAGCTATGACATGGAGTGGGGTTGGGCACAGCCCCCAATCAGATTCAGGGGGTAGCGTCAGATAGAGGGTTTGGCAAGAAGAGCAGCAGCAGAGGGCTGGGCCAGGGACTGACTGGCTGGAAGTGGCAGGAGATTCTGGAAAAGAAGAGGAAACAGCTGTACCAGTCTCGGAGAATGGCAGTGCCTGCAGCCAAAGCAGGAGGTGCAGGGAGTTGCCAGGGGAGAGTCAGGTCAGTCGGATCTGTTATCAGAAAGGAGTCTGCATCTGTTGGAGGGGTGCAGACAGGAGGAAAAGAAGAAAGATTTGAGAGGAATTGCTTGAGGCACACAAAGTGGAAACTTCATTACAGAGTGTAAGGAATGTCTGCACCTTTGACCATTTGCTCAGCCTCTGGCAGTCATTTTCTAAATTCTATAGAATAGAGAAATCAAAAGTGCCATTTTCTGGTCAGCATGAGCCATTGTCCAGTTTGTACTGTGGTCATGTGGTGATGCAGAAGAATATTAAATGTTTGAGGTTCAGATTTGGATAGATATGAAGAGGTTTTAGGTTATTTAATAAACAGAGAAGGGGGAAGAGAAGAAGGAATGTTTCCCATGGAAAGCAGAAAGAGAAATTGTCACACCTGACATGACAAAATGAGAGTGGCAGCGAGGTCCACAATGGATGTCTCCAGTTGAGACTCAAGGGAATAACAGCGACATGGGTGAGTGATAAGGCGGTCATCACTACAATCGATCAGCCACCCAGGGAAGTCAGCCTTCTTGGGGAGTCTCTAGCACTGGGTTTAAAAAGCATGGAAAGTAGAGCAAACTCTCTCTGTCCCCATGGGTGGAAGGGTAGAAAGGCAGGAGAGGGGTGGGAAGAAGGTCTTACCTGATGTGAAGCGAAGTGGAGTAGCAGGAGCTGCCCGGAGCACTAAAGCAAGGTCTAGGGCCAATGTCACCAGGAGGCCTTGGTGGAAAAAGTGTTGAGATAGGGTGTAAGATCCTCCAAAGAAGAATTAACCTGTCTTGGGTTTCCGGCACCAGTATGTTATCAGCGGCACATGAGAAATAACCTGGAGATTGTGTCCCATCCTAAGTTTTTTTTATGGCCATCTGTTTTGTTTGCTGAGGGCAGTATGGCCCTTTGGTGGCTTTCTGTTTTTTTGTGGAGGGTGGCATATTTGCTGGGAGGGTCTCTCTCAGGTCAGACATGACACCTCCCACTAGGCCTCGCCTCTTAAAGGTCCATATTGCCTTCCCATATTGCCACCCTAAGGACCACAACTTCACCTTATGAACATTTGGGGGACAAATTGCATCCAATCCATAGCACTTAGTCTTTCACTCTCAGTAGTACCTTTTGCCTAACAGAAAGTTAATGGTAGAAACAATGGATTCCATAAATTGTCTCTTTCCAATTTCATTTGACATTGTTATTAAAATACAAAATTATTTTCCATGTGTTTGTAGCATATATATAAAGAGAACAACACAGAGTGGTGTGGAGACATTGATTTAAGGAACCATATTAATGAAATTTATCCTTTTAGGGAAAGTTATTCCTTAATTCAAGTTGAGAGTTGATAAAGCAAATACTAGTCCTTTATGTGAGAGTAAATGTAGTTCAGACTAATTCTACTACAAATAAACCATCAAAAGCTGAATTTCTTCATTAGACAAAGAAGTATTACCAAGGAGTCCATCTTATTTGAATTTCATTACCCAAGTTCCTTTATGAACATGTGAAGGAATATATTTTATGCTAATAAAGGATGGAAAAATTTGTCATTACCTGAAGATATTCATTGACAAACCAAGTAATCATAAAACAGTTTTCCCTCTCAAACAACTTTCCTTGCTTAGCTTGGCTGACCATCTCTTTTTAAATTTTTACTGATGTGAACATCAGACAACCCAAGTCAAATAGATGCTGCATTTCATGAAATTGATGAAAATGATGTTGGAGAACTGCACCAGTTTCCTGGCCTGTGTCAAGCACATGAGTAAAATTAAAGAAGAAACAACAGACAAAGAATCAGATAAATTAACCCCACAAAAGTATAACCTATAAGAATGATGACACAAAGGTTTCCAAAATGCGCAGGCTTAAATATCAAAGAATTATTAAAATTCCTTTGGAAGATGAATTTTAAAATCTTAGTTTTTAATTTTATGAAAACAATCCATCTTTGGCAGTGTTACACAAGAATAATATGAATTAAATAATGTTATATTTGGTCTTCTACAGTTTTGTCTAAGAACATGTGTACATTTCAAATCAACTCACTGATATTCCTTGATTGAAGCATTAGTATGTTGCTGCAATTAATCATATGTATGTATTTTTTAATTTTTTAATGATTTTTTTATTATTTACTTTGAAATGTACACCAAATTACAACTATGGCCTGTTGTTGACACCATTTGCTCTTAGATGGTGAGTATATCTTACAATTCTGTTTTTGGTGAAGAAACTTGGACAGGGAATTTATTTGTTTTGTAGCCATACCCTGCATCAGGCATTTTGCAAAGAGCATCTTCACTTTGCAGACAGAATGGCACACAAAGTCAACAAGTGATCTGCAAAGATCACAGTGGTAACATTTTTATTCATATCTGTCTGCCTCTAAAGTCTACTCTCTTGAGGTCAGAATGCATCAAAAGCGGAGACATCCAGAAATCCACAGTGATTGTTTTTAGTCTCTACTCCTCAGTCCTTTGAATGAGAAATGATGTTTATATTGCTAATCTTATGAAGCAAGCACTGTATGGATGCCAGTGCTTCATGTCTGCAAAGCACACACACAAATGCTAAAGCACCGCCAATACATCCTATTTGGTCCTCATTACTACCGTGGGAGGTTACAAGGAAGCGAACAAGCAGGAATCTGAGGCTCAGCGGACCCACATAACCAAAGCAGCAATCCTGTGTTTGGAACTAACTTTGGGTTATGGTCCAGTGCTTTTTTCCCCTCTACACCCCTCTCATTTTTTGCATGAAAAGAGGATAGAAGTAGTCAGAAAAGAAATCCACTAACAAAGTTAACATCTAATTAACATCTCCACCAAATACATCACCCTCCTGTTGTGACATTTTCCAGCTGAATAACTTTGATACCTGATAGATTCTGCTAGCCTGTAACATGACATCCTTCCAACTTGGTGCTGGACCCAGAGAAACAACTTAGCTCTCTAGGAGTAACTTCTATGTTCTCCTTCTCATCCTAGATATAAGCCTCTGGCTCTATTTTTGCGTGTGCGCTGAGCCCTCTCCAATCCCAAGACTCCACAACCACCCAAGCCTCCACCCCCAGCCCCTAGCAAATCTTTCTGTCTCCTGTTTTACACAGGCAGATGTTCCTTCAAATCAGATGTTAATACGTCATCTTGACCACCTCCCAAACTCCTCCCCCATCCAAAACTGATGAAAGTAACTATACTTCTTTGTTCTTGCTGAGAGCTTCTGCAACCCCAACTGGTCAATCTCTCCCATGTCCTCCTCATTAAAGGTCTCCTCATCTCTCTCTCTTTCTCTCATTTTCTCTGCACTGCTTCAGTGCCAAAAAATACTCAGCATCTCTCTTCCGAGAGTCGTGCCCACAACACCAGCAAGAGGGAGCTTTGAGATCACAATTCCCAAGCTGCAGGCTGGAGAATGGTACATGAATTTTATAGTAATGAGAAAACCCAGAAAAAAGAGGAGAAAGAAGGCAGTTACCAAACACAGATTCTGTGACACGTAGCCCATGAGATGTTTTCTTTTAATTGCTTAAACAAGTTTTACTTTGTAGTTCTTGGAATTAACTTTTCATTGCCCATCCATGTCGGGAAAAAAAAGCTAAGACCATAACAATAACACAGCTAAAACTTATGAAGTCCACCTACTTTTATTTTTCATAGAACTCTAGACTCTTCAAACCCATGCGATTTATTCTAATAAGGCTTGGAATTGATTGGCTCCATCTCATTGATGCACCCTGCTCCTCGTCCCCCCTTAATACTCATATTTTCTTCTCCTGACATCACCAATAATAACTAAAACTCAGCAGGATGAAATTTTCATCCAAACTAATGAGAGAAATCAGCAACAGGAAATAAAAACAAACTACCTCAAATTCTTGAACACACATTCTAAAATGAACCATAGCTAAAACTAGTTTTCTTCATTGCTTTTATTTTTGTTTTCCCTGTTAATAAGTTAATCAGTTAGAGTTGTCGTTCTGTGCAGATAAAAATTTTTAGATTAATACGGCTCTTGCCATATCCATCTAAAAAGTTGGATTCAGTTCAAAATTTATCTGTGAAACATTCCACCCACTCAGTGGGGAAATCCAAACTAATTTCCTGCCAGTTCTATTTTATGTATTAAGCCACTCAAGTGAGTAGTCTCTAGCAGATTAAACTTGCTCAGGCAAACTCAGACACAGTACCTTCATGCCCCTCTAAACTGGCACAGTCATCTGTCGCCTGTGTAAGACAGCACTGAGATAGCAGACTCTGCAGTTTTCGGAATGGAGATATGCATACTAGTTCATCCTCATTATATATACAAACTGGCATTTATCTTTATAACAAGTTGTTAAAATAACAGTGAAAAGAAGATCACAGTTAAAAGTAGAGAATCCGCTAGAGAACCCAAAAGTGTCTACATTGTTTTTGGGAGACTGGAAAACCAGAAAAGAGGGGTGAAGGGAGTCGTGAAAACAGAAACTCACGGAAGGTCACGTGGTGAACTTGTCCCAGTTTAAACCAGGAAGCCCGCTTCTGTTAGACTTTCAAACTTGAAGGAAAACAAAAACAGCAACTGTAGAAGTTTTAAACGCCCTAAGTCATTTAGAATGGATTAGCCTGGGTGGAGTTCTGGAGTTTTCAACAATTTAGGGGGGGGAAAAAAACACAAAGTTTCACATGGCCTTTGCCATGCTCCAAACAAACCAGCAGGATCATTTCATACTCAGGGACCTGTAGGCAGCTTTCCGGAGGCCCAGATCCCTCCTCCTGCAGCACACACCACTGGAAACATGGGCTGGCTCGGAAACCCGCTCCCAAGAGGCCCACTATTGCCGGGCAGGAAAAGGAACAGGAGCAACCACCTCTGGCTTCTGAACCCTGACTATCTGCCTGGTTAGCACCTCAAACTAGGAAAGGCAAAGGCTTTAGGAAGAATTTTAGACCCAGTGTTTAAGAAAATATGCTGAGATATTTAGTGGACTAAAGAAATTTGACATTTCCTTTTGTATTTCAGCTTTGGACCTTCAAAACTTTTGTTGAGGAGAGAAAATTCTGGGTAGCTGCGGCTGCTCTGTTTAAGACTCACCTGTCTTCTGGCAGCAAGAGCTCCAAGGTGCCAGAAAGCCCCTCTTCCTCACCGGGGACAGCAAGAGTGGCCACTTGACCAAGGAAAAGGAATATGTGGTGACTTACTCTTCCCTCATCCTGCCTTAGCAAAAGCAAACAAAAATAGTCTTTTAATGGTAGTTTTTTAATACCCTGTCAAGATTTACCTTCCCCTCTTTTGTGGAAAAAAAAGGTCACAATTCAAAGTGACACAGGGTATGTGATACAAGAATAATATAGGACCTCCAAATAATATAAGGGGAATATGATTCCCAATCTGCTAGCCTACTAGATGTTTGATATGCCAAGTTTGTGTTCTCTAAAATTGAAGAATTAATTCTAGGAGCAAGAGTAGGAAGTATTTATTAAGAGAAAGAAAGCTTCCATCTAAGAAGGACAGAAAGGAGGTAACCCACTTTTTTGTTTTGTTTTGTTTTGTTTTTGCGGCACCAGGGATGGAATTCACAACCTTGCACCTGCCAGGGCAGGTGCTTAAGCCACTGAGCCGAACTCCCGGCCCTAGTTTTTTGAGGCAGGGTCACACTATGTAGCTCAGGCCAGTCTTACGCTCGCGTTGTAGCCCAAGACAGCCTCGAACTCACAATGCTCCTCCTACCTCAGCCTCCCAAGTACCCCACTTCTTAAAGAAGTTTTATAGAGCAAAGCCATGAGGTAAGATGGATATAAGGTGGGACAAAAGTATAATCAACTAATAAGAGTACAAAGATAGTCACTTAGGTAATATTGATTAAATGGTTATCAAATAGGGAAACAAGTCACATAGCAAACATACATGGAATGAACAAAGACTTCCGGGAAGGAATGGGCTAGGAGGGTTTTGGTCCTCCACTCAAGGTGATCAATGCCTGTTTAGAATATCAACCACTTCTGTTCATCCTTGGGGGAAGTATGTGGTTATAGTCACTTCTCTGTCCTGAGGCCTGACCTTCAACAAATGCACCTCCAGCCAGTTGTCTTCCGCATTGACCTGACGACCTAGCCCTGTTTGACTATACTATTTCTAAATAACTTAGCTACCTAAAATAAAAGGATTTGACTTTGTGTGAAAGATAATTCTTTCAATCCTTAACAGTCTGTCTGAAGAAGTATTATTTCAAATAAGAAAGTACCTGGGGGAAAATAAGTACAATATGTGATTTAAATATATGCTGAATTATAGTAAAAGACACATTGCTAATGATTCCCTTCAAAATATCCCTCCTTGTTTCAAATACACTTACTGTAAGGCTTGATTCATTCATAACTTTCCCAATACCAATACCTGTCTGCCAGCAGAGACATTGTTCTCAGCTCAGCACCAGTGACCTCAGCAAACACATGATTTTGTAAAACAGACAAGACAGAGCATGGAATCTTCCAAACACGCAGACTTCTGAAGACACCCAAACATTTACACCAGACCTCTCAAGGACTTCGCACACTAAGGCACAAGACATCCAGAGAATGTTGACCTCTGATGTTTACTAAGATCTTCCCACCTAATGTTCCTTGCCTTCTTTCAAGCCCCATAAAAAAAAAAAAAAAGAAGAAGAAGAAGAAGAAGAAGGAAAAAACCTGCTTCTTTGCTTCTTACAGATGGTGTTTTTGTTCTTTGTCTGCCTGTACCACAGACACAATAAATTACACGCCACGTTGCCTTTACACAAAGCTGGCAGTCTCAGCTGATCTCTGCCTTGCACCATTACTTACACTTATCCCATCACATTCCCCTTAAAAACACCAATTCCCTTGTTTCAAATGCAATTATCCCATCATTCTCGCCACTTTCTAAAGCAGTTTCTAAAGCTGTCTTTTGTAAGTGTCTTTAGTTGCAGTGTTGTAACTAGATGCTTCAGTGCTGTTTAGATGCTTCAGTGTCCTGCATTGATTCAAAACTATTACCTTATATGGTCATTTTAACTTTGGGAACCAGAAATCGCATGGCACCAGATCCAAGGAATAAGGTGCCTATGCACACATCATAATGTTTTTAGGAGCTTTCCTTTTTGTTGCATAGCACTGTGCCACAGCATTTACCATTTTTTAAAAAATCATATCTTGAAAAGATACTATGAAAGAGGATTTCTAGGACACCTTCAGAAAGTGGCAAGAATACTGGGATAAGTGTGTTTGATGTGAAAGGGAATATTTTGAGGGTAATTAATGGCAATACGTCTTTTACTATAATAAATTGGTTCAAAATGTAAACATCTGTATATTTTGATCATGCCTCATAAATATAACCTGTAAGGAAGAAGAGTAACATGATTTTTTTTTATGTTTGTATTATCTTCTTTGACACATTTTTATTTTCTAGTGCATACATTAGAAAGGTATTTTCCTTATTCTGAAACCTAAATCTTTTTCCTTCTTTTGTGTTTTCATTTCTTCTTTCTTTCTTTTCTCTCACCTCCATTCTACTTCTGTTTCTTAAGATTGAATTAAAAACAGAAAAGAAACAAGACAAACCATGTACTGACAATGCTCAGAAGAATTTCCAGCATATACTTATACTGGAGTAAGCAAATATAGAAACACATAAACTGGAGTGTGGCTAGAGCAGCTAGCAAAATCTATTTTAAGTACTTCCAGTTTAGTCTGAGAAGAATCAGCGTCCTAAAGATCCTTTTTCCAGAAGGAGAAAAATGACAAAACACTGCCGTGTACTGAGTTCCTCACACATTCCTCATTTTTCAGTGAAACAGAGTGTTGTTAGGAAAGGCTGTTTTTCTGGCATGTGTGTTTGACTGTGCACGTGAAGAGTGTGTGGTGTTCACATGAACAGGTAAGTGTTTATTCACTTAACTTCCCTGGAAAATTCCCAGTGTGTGCCTGATTTCCCAGAATTAGTCATGCATTTCCTCTAGCTCTTTCAGTTTCATTTCTTCTATTTCAAATAGGATCATACAATTTAGAGCTGAAAGTACTCCAGCCTTCTCATTTTCTACAACCAGAAAATTAGGATTACAGGCCCAGTAAGTCCTTCTGAGCTTCATACAGAGGGTTTTTTTTTTAATTTTGGTTTAAACATTTGATAAAATTCCACACTTTTTATTACTTAATTAAAGTTTAGATTTATAACTATGCTTGAAGCCATGTGAGAGTCAGTTATATTGAGGATCGTTCATGAGCAAAAATATATATAAAGGATAAATTAGACATCTATCCCTCCCCAAATTAGACATGATGCACAAAATATTTAATAACAGGCAAAGTGCAGATACTAACCCACTGATGCAGATTCCAACTGTAAAAATGTAATATACCTGAAGCATGCAACAACCTTGTTTCCAAACAACTCCACCAAACTGAAGGTGGTGAAACGGATCAGAAATGGATACTTAATGGCTCTAACAAAGAGAGAAAATATTCTGGAAAATAAGCTATCTAAAAATTCCAATAATTAGAAAAAATATACACACAAAGTTATACTTAATGTAGCTATACTAGCCAGTGACAAATGTTTTAGGCAGAAGAGCAAATTCATTGGTTTGCACAGCACAAAAATCCAGGCAGGATCTTCAGACACAATTAATCTAAATGATCTAGACATGAAGTCAAGAATATCTCTGTATCTCAACTCTGCATTTCTGCATTGTACTTATCCTTTCAGACAAGTCTTCCAGGATTGACTCTCGTTGGAACAATCTTAAGTTACTTGCTCACTTCTAATCATGTTATCCATTTGCCTCTTCCTGACCTGGGAATAGAATTAGTCTCAATAAAATTTTCTGAATGAAATAGAGGCAAGATGACTCACCAAGGAAAAATCAAAGTGTGAATGCCAAAATGAAGAATGTATACTGCAGAGATCCAAACTATTGATATCTATCAATTGCAACTCTCAGCTGCCCAATTTTCACAACACACCCTTTTTCTCATGTAAAAAGTTCTCCAAATTCCCCTACTTGTAAAATTTATCCATCCACATACAAGTAGAAATACATGAAGTTTCCCTTTTAGAAACAGAGACAAGATGAAGTTGTACCCTGTTCCTGCATATAAGTTCCAGAATCTTGGAGAGAAACACATTTCTCTAAACCTATATAACTTTAATATCCTGAACTAAAAGACATATTTATTCATTCTCCCTACTCTTGTTTAAAATAATGGAGGAAGGAGCCAGGCTTTGTGGTGCATACCTGTAATCTCAGTACTCTGGGAAGGATGATTCCAAGTTCAAACCTAGCCTAGGTTTAGTGACATAGGAAGACCCTGTGAATTAAAAAATATGAGGGCTGGGATGTAGTTCAGCATGAAAGCCCTTGACTTAATCTCCAGTACAAATACTATGACTACTACTACTACTAGATATAGTACTCATAAAAGTCCCTTCTGCAATTGAGTAAATGGAGAAACAATGTACAAAATTCACAGGTTCATGGCACCAATAAAACTTGCCAGATGAGAATGGCAAATACTCTCTGCCAATATAGTGAATTTCTGAATCAAACACCTTGACTCTCCTGCCTTCTAGCCACTGTTTGGCTTCATTTGTTTACGGGTGCAGTGAAAACTTGCCTTGTATAGGATGTATTATATTAGTCTATTTCTAATTGGTATAGAAATATTATTCTGTTTCTGGTTTCTGAGGGTTGTATTTTTGCAGGTTTGGATTCTAAGGTAACAGGCTGAAGGTTTCTCTGACGTTATCTCCTTTAACGTTTATTAGTCCCTTTTGATTTATATTTGTTCAGTTCCATAGATTTTAATTAATTATGATTCCTGAGTTAAGAGATAAACATGAAGGATTCTGCCATGTACTGAGAGCAGTTTCTCTATTCTCCAAATTTTCAGTATTCAGTGTAGTAGTGGGCCTCCTGGCAGTGCAGAACTGTCGCTTGAGTTGGAAACCAGTTCTCTTGCTTCTCACCCCATGTTATACCTTATGGAATGATCTTCACAAGAGAGATAACAGTCAACTTTCTCGAGGGTGCATTGGGGACTGAAGAGTAAAACTCCAAATCTTATTCTTATATCTACTCATACTTGCTTTCACTTCTTTCCTCTATCTTTAATTTGGTGCAGAGAACAAACCATGTACTCATCTGCCTTTCAACTTCATTGTATTTCTGGACTCAGGCAAAATATACCTTTCTTAGAAAAGATGTATTTTCTTTCTCCTTGCCTTTCAAACAGTTACAAGTAGCCAACATGCTCTCATATACTGATGTTTTCCCACAAGTCCCTCCAGGATATTTATTTTTTTTTATTTATTTATTTATTGGTAATTTTTCTCTTTATTTTAAAGAAAGCAAAATCCAATGAAACATAACAGAACAAAGTCAATCAAAACAAAGCAGTAGAACTGGTACAGAACTTTAAAGAAAGATACTATGAAAACAATAGCTACTATAGTATATCTCGTTATTTTCAGAATAATTGACCATTCCATTAGTTACAGTAAAATCAAACCAAAATGAAAACACAATAAAACCAATAAAAACAGAATATAAAATAAAGCAAAAAAATTAATCAGAATAAAACAAAACAATAAGAACAATATTGGACCTCGAAGACAAGATAGAAGAGAATCCCCCATATTTGCCACACTGCATACTGTCATCCTCCCCAAGAGATACTCAGGCTACCAGCCCCAGGCCTGCAAAATCAACCAAACAATACAAGCATTTAGTTGCTTTATGTACCTTAGTTGCTATCAATTTAGCCGGACCTCCGAACCAGCAGGTTGCTTATGGGTCGGGGGGGCGATGTCCTTGATTCTTAGCCCGCATTCTGGTAGGCATACGGGAGGCATATCTTTCTCTTCCTGGAGTCCTTGCCTGTTGCATAGTCACCAGGAAGGCAGGCTAGTTGTCTTCTGATTGGAGCCTCTCTGACCCAACCAATTTGATTTTATTTGAAAAGAAACAGGAAAAATATTTGCTGTAGACATAGCTGATGAAGAGACAGTTATTCAAAATTTATGAAGAACTCCTAAAACTTAGAAATAAGAAAACAACTTCATAAAATGGACAAAAGACCTGAAAAACACAAACTTTATTGAAAGATATACAAATATTACTTATGCATATGAAAAGATGTTTAACATCATATGCTGCTATGGTTTGCATGTTGAATGTCCCCCTAAAATCCATGGGTCAAGTCTTGGTTTCCCAGGAGGACTTACAGGGCAGTGCTGAAACACTTAGGTGGCAGGGCTTAGCGAGAGGTCCTTAAGTCACTGGGCGTGTGTGCTTGAGGAAGACTGTGAGACCCCAGTCTCTCACTTTCTCTCTGTTACCTTTTTCTCCCACATGCACAATGGAATTATTGGCTGTACCAGACTACAGATCCTTCTCAGGATGCTTCTGCCATGTGAGGACACAGTTAAAAGGCACTATGTACAAACCAGATGGTAAGTTTTTAACAGATACCAAATCCATCCAATGCATGAATCTCTGACTTCTTAGCTTTGAGAATTGTAAGAAACAAATTTCTGTTATATGTAAGCTACACAATTGGTACTGTCTTGTTTTGGTAGCCCAAGAAGACTGTGAAAGGCAGTTTGACAGTTTATTTTAAAACTAAATATTATTAAGCAGTTACGTCATTGGTATTTGCCCAAAAGAATTGAATCCACACATAAATCTATACACAGATGATTATAGCGGCCTTATTTGTAACTGATAATACATGGAAGCAACCAAAAGATCCCTTAATAGGAAGTGGAAAATAAACTATTGTATATCCAGACAATGGAATATTATTCAGTGCTAAAATTAAATGAACTATGAAGTCATAAGAAAGCACAGTAGAAAATTAAATGCATAGTACCAAATGAAAGAAGCCAATCTGAAAATGATACATATTATATGAGTTCAACTTACAGCATTCTGGAAAAGACAGAACTATTAAAAAAAAAAAGTCAGTGGTGGCCAGAGGAAAAGGGTGAGGAAGGGATAAATAGAACATGGATGTAAATTTGCATATTTATCAAAACTCACAAAATGTACAGCACCTAGTGAGTGAACCTTAATGTAAACTATGGTTTTGGTGGTAGTGGTGTGTCAGTAGAGGGTCATCGGTGACACTCTAGTGTGGGCTACTGATAGTGAGGGAGTTTATGCAGGGACAGTGAGTATTATGAGAAATAAACTTTTGGCTCAACTTTGCTGTGAACCTAAAACTGCTATAAAAATGTCTATTAAACAACGATAGGTAACGGTTTAGCTAGTTTCTTTGCTGACATCTACCAATAATCTTCCCTTCTCAGTCAGAATAAAGACCTTTTGAGTAATTCAGAAATGCATTGGCTTATCTAACTGAAAAAGGATGAGACTGAGTTCTGGAAAAGCTAAATTCAAGTACTTAAAAGAGTCAGCCAGACATAAATATCTCTCCAGTTTTACTACCATTCCCATGTTTTTGTGTTGACCTCATTCTCACAAGGGCTGGTTCTCTTCATGTGATAATCATCTCTAGAGTCACATTCTACCAGTTAAGAAATCCTTAGAAGAAAGAATGATTCTTTTTCAGCAAAATTCAAGCTGCTATCTCATTACATAGAGATGGCTACTTGCCATGGCTAAGATAACTTCAGCTCACTGTTTCTAAAAGTGTACTCATAATATGCTCCTTAACATGATTTGGTAGTAAACAACATTTATTTTTATAAATACTAGGGGTTGGGGAGGGTAGAAGATTGAACAGGCACAGCACAGATGATGTTTACAGCAATGAAATTATTCTGTATGATGTTAAAATGGTTAATAGTTGTCATTATATATTGTGAGATGTATAATTCAATGTGCATTTTTGTGTATGTTAAAAATGACAAGTGCAGCAAAATTTCTGTTTTGCTTAGTGTTATGGTTTGTGTCTGAATGTCCCCCCAAAGCCTCATGCAGTCATGGTGAAGGGGTGCTTTTTGGAAGTGGCTAAATCTAGAGGATGTGATTGATTCATTATCTAGTGCTGGGATTATGGGTATGAGTGCTCCACCACCCTTGGATGGATAACCTATATACAATATAAGGAAGGCAAAGTATCTTCTCTTGCTCTCTTCCCACTTTTTCTCTTGTTGCTTTTGCTGTCTTCCACTACCATGAACTGTTGTCCCTCTGCCCTGTGCCCCCTGCCTCAGAGCCAGTGAATTATGAACTGAAACCTCCACAAACTGTCAGCTAAATAACTTTTCTTAGTTTGGGGCATGACGTATTTTGTCTCAGCAATAAGAGAAAAGTAACTAAGACACTTATGATGAGGCTAAAACAGTAAAGAAGGTATACAGCTTGAGTGAGTTTCAGGTATGGTGGCAACTGTGTTCATTAACATTTTAAATCTCTGATCCACCAAGACTTCACTTCCATGTAGATGAAATGGTATCCAAGCAAAAAGTCTGAACACAATTGTAGACTGAGAAAAAACTGTAATTTCATTTAAGTCCCTTAAAGACTCTAGAAAAACTCATTTCGTATGGTAACTCATAAGGCAGCTTCTGAAAAGGAGTCCATACCTCAAAAGTGGTAACTGATAATTTCATTTCATACTTGATGAATTTTGTAGTTAGTGAATTAAAAATTTACTCTATAGAATGTGAAACTACTTCACATTCTACTGCTACTATCAACCTTGTAGTACTTACGGAGTTTTAACTAATGAGATAATAAGTGCTTAATTTTGAAAATTTTTGAGATCCCATTGAAGATGAAAAGTATAATTTTAATATAAAGCAAAATTAATACATGACTCCTCTCCACAGTTAAAATTTTTATCAACCAAAATTGTTAACTGACTTTTGTTCTTTCTGATTTGTTTTGGTGCCTGTCTTAGTTTCTTTCTTCACTGTTGGGACACAGTACTCAACACCAACGAATTAAAAGAGAAAATGTTTATTTTGGATCATAATTTGCAGACGGTTCAGTCCATAGTCAGCCAACTCCATGGCAGGGCAGCATGGCAGAGGGGCATCACAGAGAAGCTGCTCACAAAGCAACCATGAAGCAGAATATGAAGGGAGGAGCTGGATAATGAGATAAATCCCTCCAGGCCATGCCCTCAGTGATCTGTCTCTTCCTAACAGGTCACACCTCCTAACAGGAAGTCAGTTGTAATCCACCATGATCTTTGACCTTCTAAATGCTCCACATATGAGTGCATGAGGCTCTTTGGGGACATCTAGATATAACCCACAACAATGCCATTGCTTTCCAAGAGGAAGCACAGTTCCTTCCTAAATTTAATTCTAATTCTATTCCAGGAACAAACAGAAATTTCTTGTAAGATGAACTTTGTGTCTCTGCAGTTTCACCATGAGAAGTAACTGAAAGAGTCAGACAGTTGTTTTTTATTATACTTCTATATTTTAATGAGTTCTTATAAAATTCTTTAAATGAGTATATGGCTACAATGTGATTTTCACTTACATGCAATAACATAAATTTATAGAAGAGGATTCTGGGAAGATGATGCAATAGTAAGCACTAGAAATCTGTCCTACCCAGACAACAATTGCACTGGCAGAATCTGACATAACTACTTTGGAACTCTCAGGTGGATTTAAGCTTTCTAAGTTCCAGTTTAGGCGATTAATTTTAGTCAATTTTGTTAATAGCTATTCCGTATATTTCAGATACTTGGTACATAGTTGTGCAAGTATTCCTTACATATAGGTTGCAGGTGGGCGAAAGAATTCAGTCTTTCGATTATTGGTCATTTGTGCACAGGTTGCTGGTTGTAGGTTCTGGCCATAGAGGGAAAAAGAGGTGGCAGTATTGTGGTTGTGCTTTTTCCCATTGTTGCAGTCCAACTACCCCTGACCCATTCCAGCTAAAGTGACTTTCAAGGGATTTAAAAAGACAAAAGACTTTTTACCTTCCTTCATCTTTTTCTCTTTGGAGCCACACAGTAAAAACTAGAATGTTCAAACGTAACCACATATTAGAAAATTTGTATGTTACCACACATACCCCAGGGAAAGACACAAGCTTGGAAAAGACCTGAAAAG
The DNA here is from genome assembly GCA_004363535.1 of Dasyprocta punctata. Classification (NCBI taxonomy): domain Eukaryota; kingdom Metazoa; phylum Chordata; class Mammalia; order Rodentia; family Dasyproctidae; genus Dasyprocta; species Dasyprocta punctata. Next base: position 3,495 of record RJWM01034429.1, on the reverse strand, counting down.
CCTTACATTCATAACTCAGGCTGATTCTCAGCCAACAGACACTCTGCAACAACCATACCATGAAAAAAAGATCAAAAAACTCTGGTGGAAGGGAAGAAATCTGATTTCCAGAGTTTCTGGAGTTCTGATTTCCACATTCAAACGTCCCACTTTCAACAACAGCAAAATAGCAAGATATACAAATAAACAAGGAAGTACAAAGTAAAAATTAAGTTAACAGAAACTTCCCTAAAAAACACTTGATAGTAGGTGTACTTGTCTTTAAAACAATTCTCTGAAAGGTGTTCAAAGAACTAAAGGAAAATAGGAGAAGGTTAAGAAAACAATGTTCACACAAAATAGAAATATCAATAAAAATGAACCTTAAAAAGAAAACAAAAAGAAATTCTTGAGCTGAAAAGTACAATCACTGAAATGAAAAAAATTACTAAAGAGATTGTGGATTTAAGCAAGCAGAAGAAAGAATCAGCAAACTTGAATACAAGACAATGGAAACTACTGAGTCTGAGAGAGAAAGAATAGAAAAGTGAATAAAGAGTATGGGATTTGTAAAGAATCAACAACAAATCAACATATGCATTGTGGGAGCCCCAGTGGGAGAGGAGAAAACAAAAAAGAGAGAGAGAATATTTGTAGAAATAACAGTCCAAAATTTAAAAATTTGTTAGAAAGTAAGAATGTAAACATCCAAGGAGCTCAGTGAAGTCAGTGTCTGATGAACTCAAGGACAGCCACATTAAGACTCATTATAATCAAACCATCAAAAGCAGAAACAAGAAAAGGATCCTGACACCAATGAGAGAGAAGTGACTCATCTCACAGAAAGAATTCTTTATAAGGTTATCAGCAAATTTTTTTATCAGAAACTTTGAAGGCCAGAAGGCAGCAAACTGATACATTTAAATTGCAAAATTAAAAAAGATGTATCAATTGAGAATTCTGTTTAAAAAAATTATACAGAAAACCTGTCCTTCACAAGTCCTCAAAAATCTCCATATACTGAATCTTCATAAACCTTGTAATTCTTTATACCCATCTATCTGGTTGCCTGTTTATATTGAGCCATTAAGGCATTACCACTAAAATCCAGCAATGCCTTTTTTAGAAATATTGGATTCAATACCCAGGACATTTGATTTTTGGAAATAGGAAACAGGTCAACATGAAGTAGCTCTGTCCTAAGAGTAAGCCTAGATTCCAAAAGACAAATGATAGAACAGTCACTTGTATTTAAATCAAAGAATCTGAATCCAGTAGGAAGCACTGATCCTGAAATTTTAAATTAGTGTTAACTGGAGAAAACATTGTATATGAGGAATGAGATAGTATTTGCTTTACAGGTTTAAAAAGTATTATTCACAAAAATTTAGATACAATGCTAACATATTTTAAGACAGTTGACTAGAAGGCAGCAGAATTAGTTTGCCTGGTTCATCCATTTGAATTTTATAAATATCATTCATTTAGTGACTGTTGATGAGTAAACTGGTGGCTTAAGTGAAAGCCTTGTATACACTTTTGGAGGTCTGGAAGCTAACTTTATTGAGATCTGGTCAATTATTCCAGTATGTTCTCTATAACAAAGGAAAATCTTGGATCATGCCCTGAATGCAGCTGTCATGACTTTTTGATCTCCATTAACCTCAAACAATCCTTTAGTCTTTCTGTATTTCATCACATTAACATTTTTGAAGAACACAGACTAGTTTTTTGTAGAATGTCTCTCAATTCGGGATTGTCTGATATTGTCTCACCATTAGATTCAGGTTATGAACCCTCAGCAGAAACATTCCTCAAGTATCGTGAGTTCAGGGCACATGATGCTGGCTGATCCCTTGGCCAATGATGTTAACTCTGGCCAACTGGCTAAGATTCTGTGGAAGAGGCTCATTTCTAAATATTTTTTCTCAACATTTTAATTTCCTTTGTTGGGCTTATGAAACAGAAAACATTTCCATTTTTAGGGAGTTGAAGGTTAAAAAAATTAGAAAGTATTCCAGTGGAGATTATATATGAGAAAGCATGATAAAAACTGGAAAAACATTTAAATAAATACAAGAGATTGTTATCTTTAGCAAGGACTAGATTTTTAACATCTCTCACGGGAAAAATACTTAATATGTGAAAAATTAGGCTTCTCTGTCTTTTCTTCTCATTCTATCAGGTAAAATAATTACATGAAGGTCATACCAATCTGAAGCCAAACTCCCTAGAGCCTCCCATGAAGAAAATGTTCCATTTTTTTCAGTCTTATACTCTCAGCTCATATACCTTAACTCTACCCTTTAGATAAATTATTTATAATCTTTGAATTTCAATTTTTCCATCTATGGGGTTTGGGGGAGAAAGACAGTATCTAGACTGTAAAATATTGGAGAAGAATAGATATAAACTATAATGCACCTGGTGTAATGCATATAGATTAATACAAAAAAGGAGGAAAATTATTGTGGGATGATATATATATATATTTTTCTTCCTTTTCTAAGGAATTGTTTTCAAAATCTTAATTATGACAGATAGAAGGCTACTATATGCTTTTGGGTTATTGTACTATTTTGGATTTTTTTCCCCCCTGCACATTGTAGGTATAACCTTGTGCTTCCTGCTTGAGACACTTGCTTTGCATTTAAATGCATGCACAGCTTTTCCTACCTTTCTCATAGATTCTATTGAGATAAAATGGACTATACAAAAGACTGTAATAATCTCTATTTAATATCAATTAAATCACTGTGTTCTCTTATCTCTTGAGTTGAAAGAAAGTTCCCAGTACCATGAAAGGTGACCTGAGTATAACTACAAAACAAAGTCATATATCAGTATTGCAGGCAGTAGTAATAAACATTTCTCTAATCTGAATTCAGGGGCAGTCTCACCAGGCAGGCAGGCAGAATGCAAAGCAACATTTCTTTTACCCAGAGCAACCTTCACTTTGACCGGTGACCATAAAAACATGTATGATTCATTTCACTTAAAATATATCACCTTGAAAAACCCCTGGAGAGACTAAAGGAGTTCATTTCTGTGGCATTCAGTTTTCTAATTGCAGCTTTACTTTCACCAGACTATTTTTTGGATGTAGATCTTTTCACTTTTGAATATGCTTATCGAAATGTGTAGAAAAATTTATTAGTTTTCTTTGGCTGGTTACTTTCTTTGATTAAGTATTATATAATTCAGAAACCAAAGAAAATCAGAATATTGTTAAATAATTACACAATCTAAGTTACCCAATAACTTGGAAAGGGTCAAATTAACAGAAAGAATGCTAACAGGAAGCTTTCAAAGCAGTTTTGATTCCTGGTTCCTGGTATCAGGGAGCCCAGGAACAGGGTAATAAATCTACACAAGTATTCTCTTCCTCTCTCTCTCTCCTTTCCTTTCCATCTGTTTCCTTCTCATACTTAGATGGGAGATTAGAGCATGGCAAAGCTGGCTGGGGAAGTAGGCCTGACCTGTTAATTACAAAGATCCTGGAACAGAACAGTTCCC
>RJWM01034428.1:0-19732 GCA_004363535.1 Dasyprocta punctata | reverse complement strand
TGTAGTGTTGGTTTGGTGGCCATAAATTTCTTCAGTTGTTCTTTGTCATGAAAGTATCTTATTTCTCCATCAATTTTTAAGGATAGTTTTGCAGGGTACATCAATCTGGGTTGAAAGTTGTTTTCTTTCAGGATTTGGAATACTTCACTCCAAGCTCTTCTTAACTTAAAGGTTTGTGTTGAGAAGTCTGCTGTGATTCTGATAGCCTTTCCTTCATAGGTGATCTGTTTTTTTTCTCTGACAGCTTTTAGTATTTTGTTTTTGTGCTGTATTTCTGATACCCTTATTATTATGTGTCTGGCTGAAGATTCGTTTTGGTTATGGTTAATTGGGGTCTTGTATGCCTCAGTTACCTGTATTTCAGATTCTCTTCCCATGTTTGGAAAGTTTTCTGCTATTATTTCTGTGAATAGTCTTTGTAGGTCATTAGTATTGACCCCTGATTTTTCATTTATGCCTATTAAGCTAATATTATTTCTCTTGGCATCATCTTGCTGCTGTTGAATTGTTGTTTCTTGGTTCTTTACTATTTTTAAGAGATCTTTTCTTCCATGGCTATGAGCTCCCATGCTGTCTTCAAGATCCAAGATTCTATCTTCAGCTTTGTTTAAGTGGTTTTTCAAGCTTTCCATGGAGTTTTTCATTTCCTGCATTTCCCTTTGCATCTGTTTCATGCATTCTGTTTGTGTCTTATATTGTTCATTCAGGGTTTCGATCATTTTCTTAAGTTCTTCTATTTTTTTATCTTGTTCTTCTTTAGATACACACATTTCTTTAATAATGATTCTCATTTCATTTTTTAACTGAGAGAATATTTCTGATTTGAATTTCTCTATAGCTTCATCAAGCTGTTTCTTTATTGCATTTTCTATCATTTCAGAAAGTCCCTTTGTGTGACTCCCACTGTCTTCCATTTCAGTGTCTCCTATGTTTGTTCTTTGTGGGCTGGGGGACAGAGACTGCCTCTTGGTCTTTCGTTTTGTCATTTTCTTCTAGAACCTATATGGTCCTGTGTCCTGTGAGGCTGACCTGGCATTCCCCTGAGGGTCACGTCGTTTCTTGGATCACAATGAATCACGGGGCCCGGTCGAGCTGGGTCCTGTGTGCAGCAAGGGAGGGCGGCCTCCCGGGGCATGCAGGTGGAGCCTCTGCCTTAACTGGGTGGGGTGCTGAGGCTTCCCAATCCCGGGGAGTTATGCAGAGTACCCCCGAGCGATGCCGCCCAGAGCCCGGGTCTGTCTGCAAGTTCAGAAACACAACCACTCTGCCAGGGCAAGCCTATGCAAGTCACAGGCCTACAGTGCCAGGAGAAATGCGGCTGGGTGGGGGTCAGCAAGTTCTGGGCTGGCGCATGCACAAGTGGCTCTACTAAAGTATGGAGCTCGCGTGCGAGCTCGGCACTCTCTGAGTCCCTGCAGCTATGTTGGTCAGTCCCTGGTGAGCAGCTCTGGGGTCCCGGGCTGATCTGTGCTGGGCTGCTTACCTCTGTGTCCTGCAAGGCCGGCCAGGTGTTCCCATGAGGGTTGCGCCGATTCTTAGATCGCAGTGAAATGTGGGACCCGGTGGAGTAGGGCCCTGGGCACAGCAAGGGAGGGTGGCCTCCCGGGGCATGTGGGTGGAGCCTCTGCCTTAACTGGGTGGGGGGCTGAGGCCTCCCGGTCCCGGGGAGTTATGCGGAGTACCCCCGAGCGACACTGCCCGGAGCCCGGGTCTGTCTGCAAGTTTCACACAATTTGCTTTCTAAAGCATGCTTCAGTAGTTGTGAACTTCTAAATATTGAGCAAAACTGGGACTTGTGAGCTTCAGCAACACTACAAGGTTTTAGAAATGCTTTAAGTACAGAGCACAATGTGTATTCCACCTCCACATTCAATGCCATACTTCAGACTTTTTTGAATACTTGGTGATGGAGTTGAATTCTTCATCATATATTCCTGGATCATCATATGCTAGAGGAAAACATTTTTAAGGTATTACTACTACTCATAGTGGTGTCAGCAAGCCCTGCCAGAAGACAGGGAACTAGGTAGAATTACAGAGGCTTACATGTATCTAGTGTGCAGCCAGTCTATTAGAAACAGATGATGGATTTAGGATTTCGTAGCTTCAGAGTTCAAGTCTTCTACCTTTTTATTGCTTGCTTACATTTTCTTTAAATGAAGTGAACAAATTCCCCAAACCACCAGTTCATAGACTCAGAATTGTGCTAGAGGAGCACTTGGATATGTGGCTGTGTTACGGCACATTCTATTAATCACTGCAGAAAGTAGCAAGAAAGATGAGGAAAAAAAGTAAGCTTTGAGATAACAGTGGGTAGATGAGTTGGGGAGGGTAAGATCCAATGAAAACTGGAAAACAAAAATGAAGAATAAACAAAAGGAAAAGGAAGAGAAGAAAACGTAAGTGGGCAAAGAATAGCACATCATGTTTATGGAGCTTTGAAATACTGAGACTTCTGATGCTACCATCGTTCGTCTAAGTAATACCAGTGCTCTCTAGGTGCTGGAACAGCAGCAGGCTGTCCTATCTGATTTGTCTATGACAGAGACAGTTGTTAGAAATGTTTAACTTAATGGTTCCCAAAGTCTATGTAGGCTGGCACTCTAATATTAATGAAACTTTTGAGTTATTTTAGGCTGTTCTGCCTTCTTATGTTTTCAGCCCAATTTTGGGTGCTCCCTTCCCCTACAGAAAATCCTGAAGAAAGATGTTTCACATGATGGTGAATATTACTTCTGTGAATTCCTGAATCTACCTGCTTCTGGGAGTCAGGGGCCAGGTGTGACCCTGTAGTGTAAAAGTCATAGAATAGTTCTAGCATAAACTTTTTAGTTAATGTCCAAAGTGAACAACAAAAAGCTATTCCATCCTTCACTATTTACTGTTGATTCTGATAATAAATGCAGCATAATGGGAAAAAGATATCTGATTTACCTTAATGTTCATACTATAATTATCAAACTCTTTTCTATGGTTAAGGGGTATATTTTATTGGCTGTTTAGGTTTGTTAATATTGTTTGTATTTGATGCTGTAATTGATGCCAATTTTTTATCAGAGCAAGGTGACATAGCTGTTGTTCTTAATTAGGAACATCAGGACTACCATGGGATCATTAACAATATTATAGCCCATTCTTGGAAAAGTGGGTACTGAACCAAACTCACTGCAATGTCTCATCTCACATAAATAGAAGTGGCTTGATCCTGGGATATATCATATTGAAAATCTCCAGGATATATCATATTGAAAATCTCAGAAGTCCAACCCAAGAACAGATTCTTAAAAGTGTTTACAGAAAAGTAATAATTCAGTTATAAATCAAAATTCATTAGAATTACAGCAGAGTTCTAGACACAAACCTTACAAGCAGCAGAACTTGGAGTGAGACATGTCAAGCCCTACAAAAAAATCTTGAGTCCTGCAGGATGATGCATCTTGCAAAACTAGCTTTCAAAATTGAAAGAGAAATTATACTTTCATGAGGAAAGATACATTAAAAAATTCATGACCATAGACTTGGCACACAAAAACATTTTCAATGATACCCTGGAAAGAGACACCTAAGCTAATAATGACTAAAGTCTAACAGAACAAATAACCCAGGTTGGGTGAGCAGTTAAGTAGAAGGGAAAGAGGGAATCAGCAACAAGAAAAAAAGTAATCACAAGAATAAATCGATGCCTGTCAGTAATAATTCTCAAAGTTATTACTGAATTGTCTGAATTCCTCAATCAAAAGACACAGACTAAAAAAATAGATCAAGAAACATAATACAATTTTATGATGCATACATGAAGCACATGTAACCCAAAAAGAAATTCATAGACTAAATATCAAAGAAAGGATTTCCAATATTCCATGCAATAGGAACCTGAAAAAGCATGAGTACCTACCCTGTATTCAGTTAAAGTGGGCTTTAAGCCAAATCTAATCAAAAGAGGAAAGAAGATCACTACATATTGGTTAAGGGAACAACCCAACAGGAAGAAATATAAATTATTAACATTTATGCCACAAAAAAGAGCACAAACTTTATAAAACATATACTACTGGGCATAAAAGACCAGATAAGTATAAACACAGTTATAGAGAAGAAGAATTTCACATAACCAATAAATAGATGAAGAAATGGTCTATTAAGGACTGAGAATGGGTCTTTCTGGCCCTGTCTCTGGTAAGGCTCCTTCACATTGTTTGTTTGCGTGACTCTTCCAAAGACATATCATCTATTTTTAGTTTTTTGAGGAAGTTCTTGGCTGATTTCCATAGTGATTTTACTAGTTTATACTCTCACCAACGATATAGAAGGGTTGAAAAGGTTGAATATATTGATCAAACAGCTTGTAATTGGCAGAACTTCTTCATAAATACAGATAGTCTATTCAGGTTCTTCCACTACCCACTCTGCTGGTGCCAATAATCTTCACTCTCCTGTCAGTTGGCCTGTTGCATCCCTATATATTCACTGAAAAAGACTTCTTCCTGCCAAGTTTTAATCAGGTTCCTATGACTCCTAGGTTATTGTAAGCCTCCTCTGTTCTTACCCTGTCATCCAGGACCATTACCAGTTCATCCAGAAACCTCCATTCTTGATATATCACCAGTTCTTTTCGTAATTTTCCATCCACTGACCTCTCAGGTATCAATCCCTTGCAGTCCATATTTTGTTCCACTTGAGTTCAAGTTCTCCTCAAGTTACCATAGTCTTGAACAAAGTCTTTCCTATTGTACCCATTTCTCCATTTCCTGCAGTTTTCCATAGGCAATGCACACACCTATGTGTAAACACACACACACACACACGCACGCATGCACGCACACACACACACATGCAAGGAGTCTCCTTATCCAGTGAGTTCAGTAGACATTAACATCGCAGGTCATCTCTCAGAGTTTGCTGTGACCATCCAGCGTATTTTCTCAAGTCCTCTGTCTCTGGCTAAATATCAGTTCTCTTTAACAAATTACCATAAGTTTAATGACACAAACATTAATCTTTATCATCTCAGTTTCTGTGGTTTAAGAATTCAGAACTGGCTTATGTACATCTTTTGGGATCTCCCAAGAGTTTAACTTTAATATGGCTATGAGTAGCCATACCTTAAACCTTGATGACATAATCAACTTCAACTATAGCTCACTTATATGCCTGGCAAGTCAGGATGGATGATTATAAAGGGTCATGTTTCCTTGTCATGTAGCTACTTCAGCGTCTTCATATCATGGCAGCTGTCTTCTCCCAAAGTGAATGATCCAAGAAAGGCAAAATGGAAGTCTTACTATCTGTTGTGACTGAGACTCAGGAATCCAAATCTGTCAGCCCCAGAATATCCTGGAGGCATCATAGGTCAAGCCATTTATATAAGAGGAGACCACACAAGGCTTTGAGCACCAAGATGAGAAAATCTTACCTTACAGTTACCTGTGTAACTTAACCTTCAGCTGCAAAGTTACACACTAAACTGGATACTGAAGAGCAAAGATGCTTGATGTCAAGCAAATTTAGCAGGTCATAGGTGTGGAATAATGTTATGTCACCGCAGTTAATTTTTTTCTCCCTTTGTACTGGACCTAGTGATGCCAATGCCACACCTGCTTAAACCTCACCATTCCTTCTTCTGAACAAATACCAACTTCATGGCAGATTACAGAATTCAGTTACTTAAATATATTTCTTGTCCCAATTTCCCTTACTTCATATTTGTATTCTAGGTTTTGAACATCTTACTATAGTTGAAATGAAGTAGGAATGCTCCAGCAGTCTATTGCGTCATGGCAAACCACTCCCAAAAGAGTGAAAAATAATAACGCTTGATTTTTCTCATGAATCTGTAGTTAGACTGGGTTCTGATGGGCAGTTTCTATCTTGGAATCTACCATCTGGTGGCCAGCAGACTTAGACTTTCTTTACAAGTCTAGGCAGAAAGAGGATAGATAGGTAGATGATAGATATAGAGATAGATAGATAGATAGATAGATAGATAGACAGATAGATATAGATATAGATAGATAGATGATGGATATATTAGAGTGATAGAGAGTTATCTAACCCAAGTGTTATGTTCAGTTATCCCATCCCTTTAGTCTCCTTAGGTCTAGGGAATTCTTGATCTGTCTTGACATTTAGGTCCTTGAGTCCTTTGAGGGTTACACACTAGTGATATTCCAGAAGTAGCAATTCCTAAGTCCTGCTTATCTTATGTTTCTTTAAGTATCTGTTCATGGATGGCTTCTTAATAAGAATATCCAACGTACCCAACTGTGTTCTCTCTGTTCTGTCAGGTGACTCATGGTTGATTTATCTCATTCCTATATATGGTCTTCGTGATCACTTGATTCAGTGGGTATCTGTCAGTCTCTCCAGAGAAAAGATATCCTGGTCTTTTATAACTAATTCATGTTCTGACAGTAAAGTGGTAACTTGGCTCATGAATGATTTTGTTTGCAAATAGTTTGGTTCATACACAGAAGTATTTCGCAAAGATCTGTTTTTGTTTGCAAACTCTGTGTCAGGTGACAAACCCAACCATGGCTATCTTTCCCACACAAACATCTTTTGGCAATCTTTTCCAAAGTCTTAGAACATTTTAAGATTGTGAACTAAGGTACAACTATAGATTAAAAGTATGGAAACATATTTATCAAGCTTCCAATTTACTTTTATGTATTACATACTTGTGATCATGTATTATTTAAGTCAATGGGGTTAATCCTTTAATATCATCATTTAATACCCACCCTATAGTAACTTATTAGGTCAATGGAGGGGCCTCTGCCTGGCTTCAGTTTCCCTTCAATATTTTCCCATTCTTTTGAACATTTTCTTGATTTGTGGCATAACAAAGTATTCAACGCTCATCATGGAATTTCTTACTCTGGGCCCTGGCATCAATTGTTTCTCTAAAGAGTGTCCTCACAGGATTTTACAAAAATATTTTATATAAATTTGATTGCAGCTGCTCATTATACTGGAAAATGATATTTGTAAAACAAAATATGGTAACTAAGTGTCTTTATGACTTCAGGAATGTCACTTGTATAATCTTGCACTAGAGAGATGTAAGGAATATGTTTTCATATCTATCCAGACACATACACACACATAAACATCTATTTACTGTGTACCTATCTAGAAAGGTGTGGGTTTATACTGAAACAATCCATTGCCCAGTCTGTCTTCACAGGGTTTATTATAGTTGCATCTCTTTCTGAATCAGTGAATCCCTTTGCCATTCAGTGAGGAAACAGGATTCTGTCATCCTTGGCATATTTACTTTTTGGATCGGATTTGTTCACACAGCCACCTTCCACTCATCATGTCTCAGTCATGCATTCCTCACCTCACCCAGGTTATTTAAAATCTGTTAAGGAGTAGCTATTGGTGTCAGGACAACCCAGGATGTGCATCTTTTCTCACATTGCTTGGACTCCCACCCTCAGCTCAGGCTGCCCCTTACACAGTCACCTTCTCCATCCTATTTAGTCTAACATGGAGCAAGCATGACTCCCTTCCCTACCCCAGTATGTGGCCAGCTTGCCGACAAACATCTAATGATTTTAAGTGTGAATTGATTAGGAAAGGCAGGTTAGAAGTCAAAAAAAAGGTAGAAAACTCTATAGCTTCTAATACCAGATGAACTTGATTTGAACTTGTTTCCAAATGAATTGACAAATAACTCACTTTTAATTCAATGTTCACTGAATTGAAGCACTGGGTTTTGAAGGAATACAAAAAGGTAAGGAAAACACTTTTTTTGGACATCCAGGAGCATCAGGAGAAATGGTAATAAATCAAAACAATATGATAAATGTCTCACTGAGTTTTGCAAAATTGTATTTCAAAACAAAGTAAATGAGGTATGAACATATTTTGCAAGCAATGACCACAAAGTTAATTGAATTTCATATTTAGTAATCAAAATGGAACACACACAGCAGGCCCACATAATCATGACTATATTACAAAATATTTTGCATAAAATTTGACTACTAGAGTCGCTATTATTCTATTATCATTAAATTTTTTTATAAAACTACAAAGAAATATTTAATTAGCACTTTAAAAAAATTGACAGAGCTAACTGAGGTGAATACATATGGTCCCATGAGCACCAGAGAAAATGAATCTACATATCTGACATTGATTTAGTCACTTCCTTTACATTACACAACAGATAATATCTTATGCTGAAGGGTTTTATTTCCTTTCAAAAACACAGCGTCCTTCAAGAACATAGCTGAAGTACTGATGAAAAGTGAGACTCCATTTTAGGCTTCATCTCTTGATACAAACTTCAGAACAATGGGTTGTTTTGACTGTATAAGATTTTTTCTGTTTAACTTCATGGGGATCTGTAACAGTTAAAGAAATGAATTGAGAAACAACCCATGACTCCTGACACCAGAGAAGAAAAGAACAAATGCACTAACAACAGTAATGTGTAAAGCATAAAAAATATTTTATCAATATATGTCTTGAATCACCTAGTCTCTGTCTTGGTTACTTTTCTCTGGTTGCTGGGACAAAATACCCGACACCCAAAATGAAGGAAAGAAAGGTTCATTTAGCTCACTGTTTGTGAAGGTTTCAGTTCATAATCAGCTGGCTTCTAGGTAGGGTGACATGGCACAGGGGCAACACTTCAAGGCAGCAGCCAGCAAAAGCAGCCAGAGCAAAAAAGGGTCAAGCCTCATTTCCGCCCTTATATTATAGGTAGGCCACCCTCCGCCCTCCAGGGCAGATGTATCACTCATAAAATCTTTTGCCCTCCTCTTGCATGGGATGATGTTATTTACAAAGTAAGGATTCTGGCTCCCTGCTGAGTCTCAGTTAAACTTCTAAACTTCTCAAGTTGACACAATGTATCAACCATAACAATGTCTAAGCTGAGTAAAGATGGGATAGTGAAAACTTTCACCTAAAATTCACTTTGTAGTAAATGAACATCTATTCTCTACGGGTCACAAGACAAAATTATTTACCTTTATTTTTCTTGCTGCAAATTTTAAAGTTTTAAAATTAAACCAGATACTTAGATATCAGGGAAAATTGTTTTTTAAAGACATAAAAAGCTAATTTTGTGATTTTTGAATCTTACAAAACAATCCTGAATTGTCATTGTACTTTTCAACCATATGGAAATCCTCTACAGAATCTTGGTTACTATCACAATTGAATCCATTCATTTTATGATGGAGAGAAGATTTTAGTGAGAGTTATGACTTTGAATTCTTACATGTCTCCCTTGGCTTCTGAGAGAAGTGCAAAAGAAACTTTTGAGTCCTATAGTGATCTGTCTAAACCTTTCTCCCCATTCTCTCGCAATCATTAGTTTGCCAATGTGGGGCATGCAATCAAGTACTCTTCTGATCATATTACAGGGAGGAATAAGCACAGTGTTATGCAAACTCCAGTTTACAGGTAACTGGGAGTTTACCAGGGAGGATCCACCAATTCCAGGTATGCCAAACATGCTCTCTCTAAAAAGTAGGACTATGCTTTTTATACACAGGAATATAAAACAGCTATCATAAAGACACAATTGAGGCCCAGCTAGGAGCATGGCCCTGGCACCATATACCGAGGGTGCACGCTAGTTTTCCTCACACTCCAGAGGCTTTGAATGCCTCACAGCCAGATGCAAGGTTTTGGTGGTGCCACACTCCAGGGTGCGCTCTGTCTAGCCACCTGGGTCCCAGAGATACTGAACTCCACCCAGTAAAGGACAGGGTCCAGCAACACACTCCGGGAGTGTGCCCTCACTAGCTGCACAGAGCATCAAGCTCTGCCCAGCCATAGTGTCTCAGCACAATCCATCAAGGGAATGCCTGACCAGCCTTGCAGGACACAGAGGTCCTGAGCCCAGCCCAGCCCAGAGCCCCAGAGCCTCTCATCAGGGAGTGGCCAGTGTAGCTGCAGGACCCTGGAGAACTTGAGCTCTGCCCATTAGAGCACAAGGCCCAAGCTCCATAGTTTAGGGTTGTGGCCACATGTGGGAGGTCCTGGAGGTTGCAAACTCCACCCAGCCAGGAGCAAGGCCATGGCACTATATGCTTGGTACATGGCAGGGCTTGCCCTGTACTCCAGAGGCTCTGAACTCCTCACAGCAGACACAAGGTCCCAGTGGTATTACACTTGGGTGTGCCCCGCCTAGCCACCTGGGTCCCAGAGATTCTGAACTCCAACCAGCCAGGCACAAGACTCAGAGTCACACACTGGGGGTGCATCTCTGCTAGCCACCTGGGTTGCAAAGGTTCTGAACTCTACACAGCAAAGATCTAGGCCCCAGTGGCAAGTTCCAGGAGTGTGTCCCTGATGGCTGCAGGAAGGATACAAACTTTGTGCAGCCCAGCCTCCCAGAGCAACCCAACAAAGTACATCAGGGGAACACATGGCTATCCTTACAGGCCAGAGAGCACAAGGAACCAGTGCCATAGTTTGGAAGTGTGCACCAGCCAGCTACAGGGATATTGGAAGATTGAAGCTCTACCAAGTACAATGTTCCAGTGCAATCCATAAGAAGACTGCATGTCCAGTCACAGAGGTCCCAGAAGAAAATGACAAAATAAAAGAGCAAGAGGCAGTCTCAGTACCCCAGTCCACCAAGAACAGACCCAACAGACACTGAAATGGAAGACACAGAGAATCACACAACTGAACTTTCCAAAATGATAGCAACTAAAGTCAAGGAACAATTCCATGAAGTTATAGAAGAAATCAGATCAGAAATAATCTCTCAGCTAAAACATGAAATGACAAACATTATGAAAGAAATGCTGTGTGTATCTAAAGAAGATCAAGACAAAAAGTAGAAGAACATAAGAAAATAATGGAAATTTTGAATGAACAAAATAAGATACAAATTGAATACATGAAACAGGTTCTAAAGAACATTCAGGAAATTAAAAATTCAACTGAAAGTTGGCAAAACCATTTGAAACTGAACATACACTCTCAGACCTTGAAGACAGCATGGAAGATTACAATCACAAAAGAAAATATCTCTTAAAAATAACAAGGAACCAAGAAACAAAAATTCAATAGCAAAGATGATGCAAAGAGAAAAAATATAAGATTAATAGGCAGCAATGAAAAAACAGGGGTCAGTACAAATGACCTGCGAAAACTATTTGCAGAAATAATAGCAGAAAATGTCCCAAACATAGGAAGAGAATCTGATATTCATGTAAGTGAGGCACATAGAATCCCAATTAATCATAATCAAGTGAATCTTCACCCAGACATATAATTCAGAAATAATAATAATAATAATAATTCAGAAATCAGAAATTCATCACAAGAACTGAATACAAAAAACTGTCACAGAAAAGAAACAGATCAACTATGAAGGAAAACCAATCAGAAATACGGCAGACTTCTCAACACAAACCTTCAAGTCAAGAAGAGCTTGGAGCAAAGTATTTCAAATCCTGTAAGAAAACAGCTTTCAACCCAGATTGATGTATCCTGCAAAACTGTCTTTAAAAATTCATGGAGAAATAAGATACATCCAAGAAAAAGAACAGCAGGGAATTCATGGCCACTAAACCAACACTACAAAGAGTACTGAAAGACACTCTAGAAAGAGACAAAGATAGCTATAATCCTAAGAACAACACCAAAAGGAAACAACTAAGCCAGGCAAAAATATAAAACAGAAAATGTAGAAAACCAACAGCAGAAAGATAACACGCCAGGGAAAATTCAGTACATATCAGTTACATCCATCAATGTAAACAGTGTCGACTCACCAATAAAAAGAAAGACTGGCTGAGTGGGTTTAGAAACAAAATCCAACAATGTGCTGTGTACAAGAAACACATTTAACTCAAAAGGAAACTCACAGAGAAAATCAAAGGATGGAAAACAATGCTCCATGCAACAAGAACCCAGAAAAAAGCAGGGGTAGCTATTTTGTTTGCAGACAATACAAACTTCAAGCCAAAAATGATCAAAAGAGATAAAGAAGGTCACTACATACTTGTTAGGGGAAACTTCAAGAGGAAGAAATTACAATCATAAATATATATGCACCAAATATGGGAGCACCCAACTATGTAAGACAAATCTTAATAGACATGAAAAACCAAATAAACAATAGTACAGTTATAACAGGGAACCTTAACACCCCACTGTCACAGAGGGACAGATCAACCAAACAAAAAAATCAGCAAAGAAATGACAGAACTGACTCAAACTTGTGAAAGAATCGACCTACTAAACGTGTACCGAGTGCTCCATCCACCAACATCAGAATACACATTCTTATCAGCTGTACATGGGTCATCCTCTAAAATAGATCATATACTGGTCCACAGAACATGCTTAAGTAAATCCAATGGAACTGAAATAATTCCATGCTTATTATCCCACCATAGCACAATAAAATCGGAAATTAATGACAAAAAAACCATAAGAACCAGATAAACACATGGAAATGAAATAATGCTCTCCTAAACAATCAATGGGTCACAGAAAAAATTACAGAAGGAAATAGACAATATTTACAATCAATCTAAAATTCAAATACAAATGACCAAAACCTGTGGGCACAATGAAAGCAGTCCTCAGGGGAAACTTATAGCACTAAACGTCCAAAGAACACACATAAACAATCTAATACTGCAACTCAAATTTCTAGAAAAAGAAGAGCAAGTCAAGCCCAAAGCCCAAAAGAGGGAGGAAATTATAAAACTTAGAGCAGAAATTAATGCAATCAAAACTAAGAAAACAATACAAAGAATGATTCGAAAACTTGGTTCTTTGAAGGAAGAAATAAAATTTGTAAACCCCTAGCCAACTGTTATGGATTAAAAACTGGTGGTCAACTTAGCACAGAGTAAGATGGTCCACCTGAAGAAAGTTACCAGAATAAATAGAGACGTGGAGAAGAGGGAGGCATTGTGGGTTCTTTCAAGAGGTGCTGTTTCGAACCGATGGCCCTCCTGGAGGTGCTTGTCATGCCGGCTTCCTCAATATGAATTTGGCCATTATCACTGGAGGAGCTCAGGACCTCATCAATGAGAGTGGCTGTGGTTCACCTTGGGGGAGCACTGCTCCTCATACTGTGCATCGCTTCCTGGCTCCAGAAGGGAAGATGTGTGCTGAAGAAGTTTGTCACGCTGGCCGTCCTGACCTGTATGCGACCGTTATCATCAGAGTGTGGGACCTTAATACCGCTGAGGATGGCTGTGGTAATCTTCAGGGCACCCCGCTCCTTATTTTGAGCATGACTTCTTGGCTCCTGTCTAGAACCCACAACCCACTGTACAGCTCCTTCACCCCGCTGGCATAGACTTTCTAATTCCACTGCTGACCTTTGACCTTCCCAAAACAGAAACGTAGAATAGACTGGCATGAGTCCTTATTGTGGAATCTTAGATTTCCAGTTGGATTTGCGGGAGGCATTGTCATGCATTTTGCGTCTTTAGCTGGACTCTTGCAGGACATTGCTGTGGGATCCAGGCCCTTGGTTGAATATCCTGGGTCTTAGTGTTGTGGACAGATTTTCCTGCACTTTCTTGTGTTTAACTCTGGGTGACCATCACAAAACAAATTACAAATTCTGTGTCCTTATGCAGTTCTTCTCCCTGTAAACCCTGACTACAACACCAAAAAGAGAGAAAAAGCTCAAAAAGAGAGAGAAAAGCTCAAATTCATGCAATAAGAAATGAAAAGGGTATAATCACTACAGATGCTGTGGAAATATAGAAGATAATCAGTAACTACTTCAAAAATATTTACTCACGTAGATTTGATAATACAGAAGAAATGGACAGATTCCTAGAAAGCTATGAATTACCAAAGCTGAATCAATAAGGTGTAAAACTGCTGAATAACCCAATTTCAGCTAATGAAATTGAAAATATAATTAGAACCTTACCAACAATAAAAGCCCAGGTCCAGATGAATTCACTGCTGAATTCTACAAGAAATTTAAGAAAGACTTAATGCTAACACTCCTTAAACTCTTGAAGGAAATTGAAAGGGAAGCAAGTCTCCTTAACTCATTCCTGGAGGCAAGTATTACCCTCAAACCAAAACCAGAGAAAGACTCAACCAAAAAAGAAAATTACAGGCCCATCTCCCCAATGAGCATAGATGCAAAAATCCTCAATCAAACACTGGCAAATAGAATACAGCAAATAATCAGAAAGATTATATACCATGATCAAGTGGGATTCATCCCAGGAATGCAGGAATGGTCCAACATAGGCAAATCAATAAATGTAATACACCATATCAACAGGGCCAAGGACAAGAATCACATGATCAGCTCAATAGATGCAGAAAAAGCTTTCAAAAAAATCCAACACTCATTCATGATAAAAGCCCTACAGAAAATCAGAATAAGTGGTCTCTACCTCAACCTGATAAAAGTCATATATCATACACCAACAGCCAACATCTTACTAAATGGAGAAAAACTAAAATCTTTCAATCTAAAATCAGGAACAAGACAAGGATGTCCATGATCACCACTCCTATTCAATATAGTTTTGGAAACATTAGCCAGAGCAATTAGACAAGAGAGAGAAATAAAAGGAATATGGATAGGGAAAGTAGAAGTAAAATTATCATTATTTGCAGATGATATGATACTCTACATCGAAGACCCCAAAAATCCATTGAAAGATTTCTAGTTGTAATAACGAAATTCAGTAATGTTGATGGATAAAAGGTCAACACTCAAAAATCAATTGAATTCCTGTACACAAACAACAAAGTCACTGAGAGAGAAATAAGGACAAACAAACCCTTCACTATGGCATCAAAAAAAAATGAAATACTTAGGAATCAATCTAACAAACAAAGTCAAATATCTATACAGTGAAAATTACATTACTCTGAAAAAGGAAATTAACAAGGACCTCAGAAAATGGAAAGATATTCCCTGTTCATGCATAGGAAGAACAATCATTGTGAAAATGGCCATTCTTCCAAAATTGCTATACAAATTTAATGCAATACCAATCAAAATACCACTTGTATACCTCCCAGAGCTAGAGAAATCATCCCTAAAATCCATCTGGAACCAAAAGAGACCTAGAATAGCAAAGGCAATTCTGGGCAACAAAGGTAAGGTAGAAGGCATCACAATCCCTGACTTGAAATTATATTACAAAGGCACTGTGATAAAATCAGTATGGTACTGGAATCAAAACAGACCTAAAGATCAATGAAATAGATTAGAATATACAGCCACAACTACGAACACACTCAACCACTTCATCTTTGACAAAGGGGCCAAACATGTCCACCAGAAGAAAGATAAACTCTTCAATAAGTGGTGCTGGAAAGACTGGTTCTCCATATGCCGTAAACTAAAACTAGATCCATGTCTATCACCATTCACTAAACTAAAGTCAAAATGGATCAAAGATCTGAATATTAAAACAGAGACACTAAATCTGCTGGAAGAAGAAGTCAGTAAACATTTTGATGACCTAGGAGTAGGCAGAGGGTTCATCAACAAAAATCAAACTACACTGGAAATACTTCCAGAGTCAACAACTGGGATCTCATCAAGGAAAATCTCCAACACAGTGAAAAGAAAACCCACGAATTAAGAAAATAACTTAACCAACTGTCCCTTGGACAAAGGACTTCTATCTAAAACACATAAATAATTAAAAAATATCGGGTCCCTAAAATTCAAGGATCCAATCCAAAAGTGGGCATCTGAAATGAATACATACTTCTCAGAGGAAGAAATACAAATAGCAAATAAATATATGAAAAAATATTCAACCTCAGTGGTCATTTGGGATATGGAAATTAAAACAACACTGAGATTTAATTTCACCCTAGAACAAATGACCAAGATAAAAAAGTCCACCAATAACAAATGCTAGAGGGACGGTGGGAAAAAAGAACTCTTCTCCACTGTTGGTGGGAGTGTAGGATGGTGCAACCACTGTGGAAATCAGTGTGGAGATTCCTCAAGAAGCTAGGATTAGAGACCCCTTTTGACCCAGCTATCCTGCTTCTGGGCATTTTCCCAGAAGAATTGAAAACATCATACCACAGTGATATCTGTGCACCCATGTTTATAGCAACCCAATTTGTAATAGCCAAATCTTGGAAACAACCCATATGCCCATCAATCAAAGAATGGACAAAAAAGATGTGGTACGTTTTTACGATGGAGTACTACTCAGCTATCAAGAAAGTTTGCATGGAAACTTTCATAAGTAAATGGACAAGACCTGAGACCATACTCATAAGTGAAACGAATCAAACTCACATGTGTTAATATTGTATTTTCTCCCTAGTATAAGAAACTGAAACAGTATATATGATCCAAAATCTACAATAAATACTTAGTAAGTGTAAGAAACTGCTCAAAGAGCAAAATAATTGGGGTAGGAGAAAGGAGGAAAGAAGAAAGGGAAAAGGAAAAAGACATAAATTTTTATATATGTATACATAAGATAGCTGAAATGACTATACTACTAAATGTATTAGTTATTGAAAAGAACAGTTAATACTCATCTATATCTGTTAATCTAAACAACCCTTTTGAAGGTAATGATATGCAATATTACAACCATTGTCAAATTCCTATCATCTTATTTTGTAAGCCTATACTGTTATTGTATTGGATTTGTTGTTCGTTTGTCTCTTTTGCTTTTTGTCTTTCTTTTCTGTGTCTTTTTCTCTTAAATAAAAAAGACACAATAGAAATGATAACTAACTCTGTCTGCCTCCTGTCCCCTTTAGGAAGCATACTGAGAGAGAAGTGAGACATGATTCAGGTGTACTAGACACTAAATTTACTAAACATTGATTCATATGAATCAAAGACAATTTTTCTTTTACTTCCACAGAGGAGACACTTCAAATACTTCCCTAAATGTACAACCTTACTGTGGTAAAATTTCAAATGGCATGAATGTATTTTCCCCCAGTGACAGAACAATAAAAAGATACACACACACACACACACACACACACACACACACACAGAAAGACACAAAGACACACAGAGATACACAGATATACATAAATGTCATTTGTTAATGTTTATAAGTAAAATAGCTTAAAAATTTACCAAAAAATTTCAAAACAACCACAACTCATTTCTTAAAAATTTAAGCATTTACAGAGTGCTTGAAAGGGTCATCCTATTTGAAGGCAAAATTGGACATATATATAAAGAGTAATAGGTGGTGACATACAAAGGAATGGAGACATCTTAAAAGCAGAAAATATAGAGAATCAAATTGGAGAGTTTAATGAAAAACATGTTAAGTGACAATAACAGCCTATGGTAAATAAAAACTGAACCAAAAAATAAAAAGGTCCTGGAAAAGATGGAAAAGACTACACAGAGGCAATGAGGGATTGAACAAAACTGGAAAAGTAGTAACAGAACAAATGACAGAAGGAGAAAGAAATGTGCACTTTTTATGAGATTATAAAGGCCACCCAGTTTGTCTACAGCAGAGTCCATGAAATGTGAGGTCCAATTCAGGCAGACGCTGAATGATTGACTAAGCAGTAATACTTTAAACAAGTCACTCCCAAGCCAGGTACAACATGAGAACCCATGGAGAGATCTGAAATCCATACACTTGGTGAAATATTTCTAAATATCTGAGAAGACCCAAGTGGTGTTGTTGTCACTGAAATTTCAATTTGTTGTCAGTGATTTCAATCTATGGCCCATGGGTAAGAGTCACTGTTACAAGGAAGTTTCCATAGGTTCTGTTAGAAGACAGCATCACTCACACATCATGATGAAGTGATCATTGCACCTCATGACTGTAGACAACACATCAATCTCCAAGTGGCATGAATTAAATTTTAAAATTCATCCAATTTTAATGAGCACACATAATCACACCATGCCAATCAACATGGATCCTGTATGATTATTATTGCTGCATTTTATGCATGCTGATTTACAGTTCCAGAATGAAAGCATCTTAAAGCTCATAACTGGCTCTAAGTAGGTCTTTTTCTACATTGAACAAATCATGAGAAGACATTTTTGCTGTATAAACAACTGGTTTTTTTTTAATCTCTAAAAAACACTATTTCTATAAAACAAATTGAACCTCACCTCTGTTTCTTTACAAGGTTGTAAGGAGAAATTCTGCAGGATTCTGATGATAGCAAGTTTTATGTTCGTAAGTGCAAACCTCATACCAATGCAGTTCCTGGGTCCGGCCCCAAAGGGCATGTATACATAAGGCTCAATGTTTTCTTTGTTCTTCTTACTGAACCTGTTGCCACAATAAATGAAACCAAGTGAATGAAATATAAAAGCCACAAGAGTTTCACGTTTGGGGTTCTCACATAGACCACCCACAACCAGAATTATACAGGAAAGCTTTGTGACCTGTTTACTGAAATCCTGTTATGATTATTTCACTATGAGAATTGTATATGAAAGTCACTTTGCACTCCACTTACATTCTATAAGTATCCCATGTTCCTGAGATGAGAGCAATCAGTGTTGTTTGAAAGAAAATGTATCTTTAAACACTAAAATTTCTTTCAAGACAGTGATAGCTTCTCTAAAGCAGATACGAATTAAACTAAGTGGCCAAAAACTATTTTCCAACCTCTACTGAAAATTAAGTTGGTCGCCTGCTTATTGGGGAAGGAGAAAATCTCTGTCACTATAGGAGTTCTCCACTCTTTTCCTACCCTTCTTTCTCCTCCTCTTCCTTTTTATTCTTTCACAATTCTTTTTTCCCATTCTATCTTCCCATGCATAAAATGATTAATTTCAGATCTTCTACAAGAACAGAGATGATTCTCTATTGAATTACCACCATTCACTTCCTTGTCTATCTCCTCCACTGGGTCAAAGATCACTGAAAATAGACATTTCTCTTATTGAAATATGACTAATCATTAGTTGATTATACTAAAAGTGTGATTTAGGAAAAGCGATAAGGCCATTGAAATTGTATGTTTTAAAAAGTAGCTCTTATACTTTAGACATGTTCTGATATATTTATGAGTGATGTGCTACAAACAGAATGGGTGTAAGGAAAACGCTGTGGTGGTGTGTGGAGGGGCAGCTGGCATGGGTGTACTGCTGTGGCAGGAGATGGACCCATGGAGTCACAATAAAAGTGTCCTATAGAGATGTGCCACATATCTTACTTGAGTATGTTTCAGGTAACATCCACAACAAACTTCTTTCAACATGTGGATTACTAAGTGTCTGACTGTGTTCCAGCTCTTTCTGTTTGATGACTGAAAGAATAGAAGTACCGTGAGTGTTCCCTAAGTTTATGACAGTGAAGCTATGGGAAGAAGAAGTACTGCAGCTGCAGGAAACACCAAGTCCTTTTTATCCATAAAATGGAGGGCTGATCTGCCCAGTTTACCTCTCCTACAAGTACTATGTGTAGTCTATAGGTTAGCACTATACCATGCTAATGTATAACATTATACCATGTGCAATAATACAAGTTCCTGACATCAGAAAATGCACAGTACCCCTGGCCCCAGGCCTCCTGACACAGCACCAAGGGCAGCAAAAGCTTCATGTCTATTTTCCTTTCCAACATAAGCATGAGAAAACATGACCTACTTTCAGTGTGCAAACTGTACCCAAATTCTGACTTTGCAAGACACCTCCAAGGAAGATTCCTTCACAAATATACAGAGCAGATGACTTGACTTTGGAAGGGTCAACAGCAACAAATATTGTGAGGGAGACTGGCAAGGAGAGTAGCCAGAGGCAGGCCCAGGAAGACCTGTTTTT
>RJWM01034427.1:0-19718 GCA_004363535.1 Dasyprocta punctata | reverse complement strand
CCTCTCCAGCCTAACCCGGAAATGACAACAGCCTATCCGTGCTCACCACACCCCTGTGCGATGACAGCTTCCGTTCCTGCTTCTATATAAGCTGTAAACACTTCCGCAATAAACGAGACTTGATCGGAACTGCTCGACTTGTCTCCATTTCTCTCTCCTCTTGCCCTGCCCCCATCCCCCATCCCGTCTCTCCTCCAGGTGAGACCCATGAGTTGATCCGCGGGCCGGATCAGTTATCTATCTTGCATACTTATACATACATAGTTATATGTATTTTGAGCACTTTCTTTTGGCCCTTTGAATTTTGAGCTTAATATATTCTCATTTTAAAATTAAATTTTAATTGACATATAAAGCTATAAATTTTCCCTTCAAAATTGCTCTAGCTGAGTACAACTCTAATATGTTGTATTCTCAATATCAATATTTTCAAACATTTTATTATTTTATTTTGAAGCTTTATTTAAATCCAAAAGTTATTTAACAACATGCTTTAAATTTACAGAGCAATTTTAACATTTTGCTTGTAATTTTTGTTTTGTTACATTAAGGTCAGAAAATGTATTATATCTCCTCTTTAGAGCTCAGTAAGATAATTTAAAATTAATTCAATTTTTCGTAAATGTTCTATATACACCTTAAGAAAATATTATCAGTGTCTGGAGTTTTGTACATCTATAGAATTGTGTCATTTGTTTAGGTCTTCTGCATTCTAGCTAACTTCTGCATTCTAGCTAACTTATCCACATTTAAAACTCTTTACCTATGAGAATCACTTTTCCATGACTTAAAGTCCATAATTCACATTTTTTTCTTCCCTGATATCCATATATGAGTACTGTCATCATATCTGGTCATAAAAAGGTTTTCTTTCCCTTATTAATGGATTTTTTCCTTCAAGATGTCTAGAGGATTTATTTTTCTTTCTTTTTTTAAACAAAGCTTCACTTTATTTTATCTTACTGTTAGTGGCTCTGGGTTGATTTGTCCTAGGAACACAGTGGATCTTTTATAAGCTCTCAATTTTTTTTTAATTTTAAGAACATTTTCTTGAATCAGGTTTTAGTACTGTGGTATCTCAAATTACAAATTTAATTTGTTTTACAATTTTGGGGGAAGATGGCTGTATTTGTGTTTGTATGGAAAATATGGATGTGGTGGTGGTTGTGATCCAATGCAGTTTGCAAACAGAAGTAAAATTTTGCAGAATGCTTTTGTTTGTGAACTGAATCATTTATAAACAGAAGTGCTGGTGAACCAAGGTATTACTGTATTTATTATCTTTCATTGTTTTGGGTTACAGGGTCTCTTTTTACTTGTATGTTCAATCTTGTTTTCTTTGTATCATTATTCCCTCCTTTCTCATTTCTTTCTTACTCATAGAAATTTTCTTCTTCTCACCTTGTATTTCTTTTAAAACACTTTCAGTCATTCCTATTTGCATTTTTTATTTCTTTATTGATTTTTTATTTTACTTTTAAATTCATCTCCCTTTTCGAAATTTTTCCATGACCACCTCTTTTAATTTTTCTCAACTATTTTATGTTGTTTTCCAAGCTTTTTAAAAATTTCCTTATTTTTAAATATTAAGCAAAAATTTTTGTTTCTTCATATGAACAGGCTTTCATTGTGTATAGAAATGTCATCTTCATTTTTAGTATGAGAAATGACCATACCTCTAACTCTGTGGCTAACACTTTCTGACATTTACCTTCTCTGCATCCCCAAAACACACTTTGATCATTTTAAAAATTTTTCTTTGTCCCAATTATGCCTGCTCAGCTTAATTTCAATTGTACTCCCATCAATTTGTATTCAGTATAGAGATTTGCTTTGAAAGGGGACTTGTTTTTATTAATTTCAAAGGATTAGGGATCCACATTGCTCCAGAACAGTCAAACTTCATTGTAATTGGATCTATCTGCATTTTTCTGCAAATCTCAACTTGGAAAACATTGTCCTGTCTCCCATTTTACATTCTTTTCTACTCTTGGTTCACTGCATATTTCAATGAGTGTACTATGGCAGTTGGGGGCTTTTTCAGTTCGTAGAGATATCAGAAAGCCAGTTGCCTTCCTTCCACTTCCTTCCACTCTGACTCTGCTGCTCAGAACTGAAATATGACAATGGCTTCCACTGCATATGCATTTAGAGCCTCTCCAGGATACATTGTTGTCATCTAGTTGTATTAAAATAATGCCTCAACTTCTCAAACATGGATAAAGAAATTGACATACAAACAAATGAAGCATATAGACCCCCAAATACCCATGATCAAAATAAATCTATACCAAGACATATAATAAAGAATATTTCAGAAATTCAGCACAGTAACAAAATATTCAGAATCACAGTAGACTTCTCAATACAAACCCTCAAATCAAGGAGAGGTTGGAGTAGGATATTTCAAGCCCTAAAAGAAAATGCTTTTCAACCCAGATTGATGTACCCCATAAAATTATCTTTCAAAATTGATGGAGAAATGATACTTCCATGACAAAGAAAAACTAAAGAAATGTGTGACCACCAAACCAGCTCTACAAAATGCTCTGAAAGACATATGAGAAAGAGATAATGAAGACCACAAACACAGGAACACCAACAGAAAGAAGCTTCCAGGCAGGGCAAGCAATTACACAAAGCAGGAAGGGAATAAACAAGGAAACAACGTGAAAAAGGAAAGCCAATACATATTCCATATAAAACCATCAACAAAGAATGTCACTATACACTCATTAAGGGAAAATTCCAAGAAGAAGAGATAAGTCATGAATATTTTTGCACCAAGCACAGGATCACCCAACTACATAAAACAAATATTAACTGACATGAAAAACCAAATAAACACTAACACAGTAGTAGTGGGGGGTCTTAATACTTCATTCTCACAAATGGATAGAACAACTGGAAAAAAATCAGCAAAGATGTATTAGAATTAAAACAAGCCTGTTAACAAATGGACTTGGTAGATGTCTTCAGAGTGTTCTACCCCAAAACATCAGAATACACATTCTTCTCAGTTGCACATGGGATATTCTCCAAAATATATCATATATTAGCTGACAAAACATGTCTAAGTAAATACAGAAGAATCAAAATCATCCCATAAATACTATCTGACCATAGTACAATGAAACTGGAAATCAATGCCAAAGAAACTGCAAAAACTATATTAACACATAAAAATTAAACAACACCCTTCTGAACCACCATTGGGTCAGACATATAATTAAAGACAAAATTAAAAATTATATACAAAATTAAAAAGTATATACAATTAAGTATAATGCTGAAGAATGGCCCCTTCCAGGGCCCAGCCCGCCAGACCGGAGAGGCGCCGGCATGGACCAGGACACAACTGAACTGCCTTCCGGGGATCTCCCCTCTTGGGACCCCTGGAGGAGAACGAGAATGGCCCCTTCCGGGGCCCAGCCTGCTGGGCCAGAGGGCACCAGTGCACGGGCTTGGAATCAGTGACAAACACTCCCCTTCCCCTCCCTGTCAGCAACCTGCTGTTTTCGAGGTCTGGCTAAGTTGATAGCAGCCAGGGAACATCAAGCAACTGTTTGCTAGTATTGTTTTGTAGATTTTGCAGGCCTCTGGTCAGCAACCTGAGCATCTCTTTGGAAGGTGTCAGTAGGCAATGTAGCAAGTATGGGGGATTCTCTTCTGTTTTGCCTCCAAGGCCCAATATGGCTCTCTCTGTTTTGCTTTACTCTGATCGTTATTATTATTATTAATATTTTGCTATATTTTCTTCCATGTTTATTGGTTTTATTCTGTTTTGTTTTTGGTTTCAATTCTACTAAACCTGTTGGAATGGTCAGCTATTCTGAAGACAAGATACAGTATAATGGCTATTGTTTTCACATTATCTTTCTTTGAAGTTCCATAGCAGTTTCTGCTGCTTTGTCATGACTGACTTTGTTCTGTTATGCTCTGTTATGTTCTGTTGGATTTTACTATCTTTAAAATTAAAAAAAATGATAATGCTGATACAACATACTGAAACTTATGGGACACAATGAAAGCTGTTTTACAAAGGAAATTTATAGTGATGGACTCATACATCAGGAAAGCAGAAGGAGCTCAAGTGAACAACATAATGTTGAACCTCAAATTTCTAGAGAAAGAACAAATCAAATCCAAAGCTCATATAAGGGAGAAAATTATAAAGATAAAAGCAAAAATTAATGCAATAGAGACTAAGAGAACAATATAAAGAATCAATGAATTGAAAAGTTAGTTCTTTGAAAGAATAAATCAAATTGATAAACCATTAGTCAACCTCATCAAAAAAGCAAAAGAAAAAACACTAATTCAAGCAATTTGGAATGAAGGGGGAAAAATTACAACTGTTTCCACAGAAATCCAGGAGATCATCAACACTTACCATGAGATCCGATATTCTAATAAGATGGAAAACACAGAAGAAATGGACAGATTCCTAGATACAATCAAATTGCCAAAAATAAATCAAGAAGATATAAAAATTCTAAATAAACCAATACCAGTCAATGAAATTGACAATACAATTAAAAATTTACCAACAACAACGAAAAAAGCCCGGGCCACGATGAATTCACTGTTGAATTCTACAAGAGAAAAACTAATGCCACTAATGCTGAAACTCTTTAAAGAAATTGAAAGGGAATCAGTATTTCCACAGTCATTCCTAGAAGCAAGTATTACCCTGATTCCAAAGCCAGAGAAGAACCAAACCAAGAAAGAAAACTACAGGACAATCTCTCTAATGAACAGTGATGCAAAAATTCTTAATAAGATACTGGCAAACAGAATGCAATGAATCAAGAAGATTACACACCATGACCAAGAAGAATTCATTCCAGGAATGCAGGGATGGTTCAACACATGTAAAACAATAAATGTAATACACTATATTAACAGAAGCAAAGACAAAAATCACATGATCATCTCAATAGATGCAGAAAAGCATTTGACAAAGTTCAACATTCATTCATGATGAAAATTCTACAGAAAATTGTAATAGCTGGTCTTTACCTCAATTGTATAAAAGCCATCTATGACAAACCAACAGCTGATATACAAAATAGTCAAAAACTGAAAGCTTTCCCTCTAAAATCAGGAACAAGATAAGAATACCCATTGTCACCACTGCTATTTAATATAGTTCTGAAAACATTAGCCAGAGCAATTAGACAAGAGAGAGAAACAAAAGGAATAAGGATAGGAAAGGAAGAAGTTAAATTATCATTATTCACAGATGACATGATACTCTACATAGGAGACCCCAAAAGTGCCACCAAAAAACTTGCACATTTAATATCCTAATTCAGTAGTGTAGCAGGATGCAAAGGCAATACTCAAAAGTCAAAAATAGCATTCTTGTTCGCAAACAACAAACTCACAGAGAAGGAAATTAGGGAAAGCACACACTTCCCAATAACATCCAAAAAAATGAAATACTTAGGAATCGATCTAACAAAGTGGGTAAAAGATCTGTACAGTGAAAATTACAGTACCCTAAAAAAGGAGATTGAAGAGGATATCAGAAAATGGAAAGAACCCTGCCTCAAAAAACTAGGGCCGGAGTTTGGCTCAGCGGCTTAAGCGCCTGCTCTGGCAGGCGTGAGGTTGTGAGTTTCATCCCCGGTGCCGCAAAAAAAAAAAAAAAAAAAAAAAAAAAAAAAAGAAAATGGAAAGATATCCCTTGCTTTTGGACAGGAAGAACAAACACGGTGAAAATGGCCATACTCCCAAAACTGCTCTACAAATTAAGTGCAGTTCCAATAAAAATACTATTAATATATCTCACAGATGTAGATAAAAGACTCCTGAAATTCGTTAGGAACCAGAGAAGACCTAGAATAGCAAAAGCAATTCTGGGTAGCAAAGGCAAGTCAGGAGGCATCACAATCCCCAAACCTGAAATTGTACTACAAAGTTACTGTGATAAAAGTCAACATGGTATTGGATCAGTGGAACAGAATAGAAGATGTGGTCACATCCCCAAACACACTCAGCCACCTTATCTTTGACAAAGGAGCCAAACATGTTTACTGTAAGAAAGTTAGTCTGTTTAATAAAAGGTGCTGGAAAAACTGGCTCTCCACATGCCAAAGACTAAAACTAGACCCATGTCTATCATCATGCACTAAACTAAAGTCAAAATAGATCAAAGCTCTAAATATTAAGACAGAAACACTAAACCTACTGGAAAACAAAGTAAGTAGACATCTTGAAGACATAGGAGTAGGCAGAGAGTTCATGAACAAAACCCAAATTTCACTGGAAGTACTTCAAAGAATCAAAAACTTGGATCTGATCTTATTAAAAAGTTTTGCACATTTAAAGAAATCACGGAGTGGAAAAAAATTTTAGCCAACTGTTCCTCAGACAAAGGACTTCTATCTAGACTATACAAAGAATTGAAAAAAATCGGGCTCCCCAAATTCAAAGGCCCATTACAAAAATTGGCATCTGAGATGAATACACATTGTCAGATGAAGAAATACAAATGACAAATAAATATATGAAAAAATTGTCAACATCACTGGTCACTTGAGAAATGCAGATTAAAACAACACTGATATTCTATCTCACCCCAGAGAGAATGGCTGTCATTAAGCAATGAACCAGTAACAAATGCTGGCTGAGCTGTGGGGGAAAAGAAATATTTCTCCACGGTTGGTGGGAATGCAGACTGGTACAACCACTCTGGAAATCAGTATGGAGACTCCTCAAAAAGCTAGGATTAGAGGTTCCATTTGATCCAGCTATTCCCCTTCTTGGTATTTTCCTAGAATTAAAAACATCATACTGCAGTAATATATGTGCACCCATGCTTATAGCAGCATGATTTGTAATAGCTAAATCTTGGAGATAACCCAGGTACCCATCAACTGTGGAATGGATAAAAAAGATGTTTTTTTAATATAATGGAGTACTACTCAGCCATAAAGAAGGATAAACTGGAGACTTTTATAGGCAAATAGATGCAACTAGAGACCATACTCATAAGTGAAATAAACCAGACCCATATGTGTAAAAGTCATTTTGTCTCACTAGTGTGAGAAACTAAACAAGTAAATAGGATCTGAAATGTACAGTAGATATTGTGAATTGGGAAGAAACTATTTAAAAGAAAAGACAAACTTTGATGGGAAAAGGAAGAAAGGGAAAAAGAAAAAGTATATGTATACACATGATAGTTAAGAGGTATACAGCTAGCTTCTTTCTGTTTCTTGAAAAAAATATTTTGTGCTAATATTGTTTAGACAAGATATCATGCCTATATCCCATACTCTGAATAACTACTACAAAGACAGAAATATGCCATGTATCAACTGTTGCAACTGTCCTACTAACCTGTTTTGTAATTCGGTTTCATTGTCACCTTTTTTTTCCCCTTAAAATAAAAATAAAACAAAATAAATACTACCTCTGCCTATGAGTCTTCAGTTTAGAAACCCTCATTCCTCTATTTTTATGAAGCAATATGGGGAGACTGATACTTATGTTGCCATATTCCCTGAGTACCAATCGTAGTTTTTATTACAGAAATGTCTGCTATGTCCTTTTAAGATTGGGAACACACAAGGATGTGTATACTTATCACTACTTGCCATGCTGTGTAAGTCATTATTAATATATATATATATACATAAAAGAATAAAGTGAACAGATTGAAAGGAAAAATATTTTAAAACATTGGTGACCATGTTATTATCTACTTTGAAAAATCCCAGAGACTCAATAAAATCTTTACCATAACTATTTGAATAGCTGTGCATGGTTGCCAAATGCACCATCCTAAAAGCCTAAAATTTATAAGCACAAAAATCTTGTTTTAAATTTTAAAAGATAAGCTACCATCACAATTCATAACTATATAGGATACCAGAATTAATTTAACCAAAACTTTACAAAATGGCCATGGAGAAAAATTAAAACTATAATGAAGAATATAGAGATGGTCTAACAAGTGAAGCAACAATTTACATTATTTAGTAGAATGACTAAATATCATGCAGATTATGATTATCTCCAAATTGATCTACAAATTCAATGTAACACTATTCAAGATGCCAGTTTTATTCTTTGAAAACTGTGAATTTGAATGATAGTGACTGATTAATTCAGTAGTAATGAAAGTACTACTCTGGTACTGAATGCTGACCGTGGAGAAGGGCAGCTATATGAGAGACTAGCAGGACTACCCAGCAAAGGGAAATTCTCTATACTTTCTCTTCAATTTTGCTGCAGATCTGAAGCTGATAAATAACAAAGTAAAGTAAATTTTAAAGGAAAATTAAAACAAAATAAGGCATTACTTTTTTCCTGTGTGGGGCAGATATTAGAACCCTAAACCCAGAAAGTTCTATTTTTCATCCATTTGACCTTGTTCTTGTTTGTAGCCTCGAAGTTCTTTATGCAAAAACAAAATAAGTAGGTCTTGTATTTCAGGATTTAGGATATACATCCACCTTTACCCACATTTCAGTAGATCCTCCCCCACTCTCCACACCATTTGCCACAAGTTCTGATGCATTCCTTGTGCATTATGACCTGATATGATTTATGCTGATGGGAGAAGGGAGGAAGGGCCTCCTTACACAGTGGGCGAAACAGTATCCTAGACGGAAAGAGTAGCACATGCAAATACACTGTGGCCCAAGGACACATCTGAACCACTGCATTTAGAATAATTTAAAATCCTGAGAAACTGGCAGTCTAGAAAAGGAGTCTTCACAGGGAGACAAGGTCAGACTGGTTGACTGATGGACTGTAGATGAAACATCTAAGGAGTCTGAATTTGGACCTGAGGCAAATGTGGAATCATCTGAAAATGTTAAGCAAGGAAGAGAAGAACTTGTTTCAAAAGATCCCTGACAGCAATGTGGGGAAAAAAATGACCAAAGGGAGGGAGCCAGTGAGATGAGATGTTGCCATCCTCTCTGCTGGAGCCAGTCTGAATTTAGCAAGGGAACAGGTCACCTGACTCTCTTAGTGGATTAGACATCAGATCATAAAGGCAGAGCACTAAATAAAATGGTTTCCACAGGTCCCTTCTAGCACCGTGATTTTCAAACACTGTTTATTTTATATTAAATCAAACATGGAAGTGAGGAGACATAAGCAGAGAAATTTACTAATCTGTGATCAACATGCAGAACTCATACTCAGCAGACAGGAGGCATTAAGGCTATGCATGATGCTGATTGCCTAAATAATTCTGTGATCAACCACACTTTACAATTAACGATAAACTTTTTTGTTCACTTGAGCTTTGTGATTTCAAAAAGTTTTAGTATGTGAAATTCCATAGCAAAATTCTGTTGGATTTATTGTTGCATATTCTAAGTAGGGACAGAAATGTTTTAACTTCATTTGAGTCACTTCTGTCTCTCTCATCCTAAACAAGATTGGATTTGATAGCACATCTCAGGCATTGTCACGACAATTACCAGGTTTAGTCTTAGTTCCCCTTGGACTTTATATGACTTCAATCAGACAAAAAGCAGAGGGAGGTGGTGGGAGTAGAATGGGTGCCCTGCCTCTTGTCATTAAAACCTTCAGACTCCACAGTAACACAACATGACAGTAAGTGGCTGGTTCCCAGCTCTGTCTGGATGTTAGAATCACCTGAGTATCTCTTAAAAATTACTGGTGCCTGGGTCCTATCCCTGGAGTTTCTGACTTAATTGGTCTAGAGTGAGGAAGCTGTAAAATCTTCCCAGGTGATTTTAATGTGCAACTGGAATTAAGAACCACACACTAGGTAATTATCACAGCAGCTCTCAAGGTACCACCCAGGGACAGCTAGAAGAAGTAGGCAACATCCTC
This sequence comes from Dasyprocta punctata, assembly GCA_004363535.1. Lineage (NCBI taxonomy): Eukaryota > Metazoa > Chordata > Mammalia > Rodentia > Dasyproctidae > Dasyprocta > Dasyprocta punctata. The sequence continues at coordinate 9,890 of RJWM01034427.1, read as the reverse complement.
TCAGTGGCAGTCAGTCTGGATTCTTGTGTATTTGGATTTTTTTCATGGGTTTGGTAAAAATACAGATTTACCATTTAAAAACATATCAGTTAGTAGAAAAAGATATTCATCAACCATATACCTACAAAGTGGTGAATAATCAAAATATATAAGAAACTCCAAAACTTAAGAGAAATAAACCGAACATGATCTGAAAATGGAAGAAACTCCTAAATAGGCATTTCTTAAAAAAAAAAAAATACATGTCACCAACAAGTATTTGGGAAAGACTCACCATTACTAATCTCATCAGGGAAATTCAAATCAAAACAAAGAGGAGAAATCTCTTCATACCTGTTAGAAAAGCTATCAAAAAGACAAGAAATAAGTTTGGTGAGAACATAGATAATATAGAAACCTCACATACTGGTGGTATGAATGTAAATTAGTATAGCCATTATGAAAAGTTGTATGGCGTTTCTCATAAAAATAGAAATAGAGGAAGATGGCAGAGCAGTAAGCAGGAGAGAAAACAACCTCTTTGAGAGTCACTATCCAGACGCTGGAATATAGCATCGTGAGGAAGACAAGAAGGAAGGAAGTGGGTCCCCAGGACCCAGGAAGAATCTGAAGTGTGAACTGAAGCCCACAGAGAGTAAAAAGAAAAACTTCAATGAAGTAGAAGGCAGTAGCTGGCGGCACCTTTGCCTGGAGCCACTGCACGAGAGGAGCTGTTGGAACCTAGGGACACACAGTCATGGTGACAGTGGCAGCTGGCAACCACAGAGCCTCTGCAGAGAGACACAGCAGTGGAGGGGAGCAGCAGATGTAGAGGACTGCACTTGCTGGCGGTGAGTGCAGAGGACTTAGTCCTGCAGGAGAGAGCGATTAGCTAGGAGCCATTTTGGAGTCGGGTCGGATAAGCCCAGAACCAGAACTGCTGCTGGCTTCCTCCAGCATCTCCTAGCTGGGTGCAGACCTGTGGAAACTGCTTGGACCATGGTGAGCCCAATGAGTCTGGCCTCAAAGCAGGCCTGCTAAGGTTATCCACTACTCCACCATAAAGCAATGCCTGGCTTGCTGGAATACAGTGGCATGATTCGGGACTCTGTCTCCACAGACTGTCTACTAGTGAAACCAGAGAGGATCCTGGAAGTGGACTCTTTGGGTTTTTTTGTTTTGTTTTGTTTTTTCTTTTTTGTTTTCTCTTTTATTTTCATTTCTTGTTTGTTTGTTTTGTTCTATTTTGTTTTATTCAGTTTGCTTTTTACTTCTCTTTCATTTTTTTATGAGTATAAAAGTGGTTCCTATCCTTTTTGTGGATGTGGTTCTGTTTTATCCTACCTTTTATCTCTCCCATCTCTTTTTTCTTTTAATCTTCTGCACTAATTTCCCCAAGTTGGTGGGACACATCTTTGTCCTCCAACCTTACTTGTAATCTCTTCCCCTTTTTCCACTTATCTATTTTCGCCTTAAGCCATTTTAAATTTTAACCCTAAGGGCAAAATTGACATATTATGGACTTACATATTGCATATAATTATTTGGTTTGCTTTACATTTTGTTATATAATCACAAATCTAGTACATACAGTTAAAAGTTGCAAATTAAAGTTTAGCTGAGTTTCTTGTTTTATAGGCTATGTTTGATGCTATTGGTACCACTACAACCAAAATTGACATAATTGCTCTAAACAGCTGTTGGCCCTGGTAATCCATGACTGAGATTAACTAAGGGTCACAGAAAATACTGTGGCACAGTGCCAAAGAACCAGGATCTAGGCCAATTGAGCAACAACTTCTCATCTCCAGCAAACTGAAGAAGTAAGATCTTCCAACAGACTCAAAACCCAAAAACCAGCTACACCTGGAAGATACTTCCGAGACATAATCATCACCTAAGTGTCCTAAATACCACCAAAAAAGCAACCCACCATAGGCAACTTACAAGCATCACCCTAGGAATAAAACTAAAAAAGAAAAGAAATGAGAAGACACTTAAACAAGATGCAACCCCAGATATCCAGTTCACCAAAGGCAAACCCAGGGGGCAATGAGGTGAGACAATCTTAAAGCCCCCCACCAGGTCTCCCTGAAGTGGTAAGAACAAAGCAGTTGAATGAGGCACTGGAAAAATGAAATTAGAAATAATCTCTCAAATAATTTCAGAGATTACCAAAATACACACTAGGCTGAGCGATGTTTGAGCAGCACAGACCAAAAAAAAAAAAAAAAAAAAAAAAAAAAAAAAAAAAAAAAAAAAAAAAAAAAAAAAAAAAAAAAAAAAAAAAATAGATGAGCTTATGCAAATTATGGAAGCACAGCACAGGAAACAAATGGAATCTGTAAAGCAGATTCAAGCAGATATCCAGGAGAATAAAAACTCTATTAAAAGTATTCAAAGCAGATTAGGGCAATGTGAGGACAGGATCTCAGTTATTGAAGACAAGCTTGCAATTAGTGACCAGGAAAAGAGAGATTTCTCAAAACTAGGAGGGGACCATGAGAAATCAACCCAGCAGCTGCTAGATGAGACAAAGAAGAGTAGCTTAAGATTAACTGGAGTCAATGAACAAGCATGAGATACCATAAATGACATTAAAAACATGTTCACAGACATCATGACAAAAAAACTTTCCTGGTAGAGGAAAAGAATTTGACATACAAATAAGTGAGGCATACAGAACTTCAATTAGCAATGATCAGAAAAAAATCTACATCCAGACATATCACAGTCAAGATTCCAGAAATTCAACACAAGAATAGAAACTTTAAAGATGTTAGGGAAAAGAAACAAATCACCTATAAAGGAAAGTCCATCGGAATTACAGCTGATTTCTCAGCACAAACTCTCAAGTCAAGGAGAGCTTAGAGTGAAGTACTCCAAGTTCTAAAGGAAAACAATTTTCAACCCAGATTGATGAATCCCACAAAACTATCTTGCAAAATTGATGGAGAAATAAGATACTTCCATGACAATGAACATCTGAGGAAATTTATGACCACCAAACCATCACTCCAAAATGTTCTAAAGGACATTCTAAAAAGAGATAATAAGGACCACTACTCCATGAACCCCAGCAGAAGGAATCCACCAGGAAAGGCAAACAATTAGAGGGAAGGAAAAAAAGGGGGAGCCAACAACAGGAAACTAACATGACATGGATAAGTCAATACATACCAGTTTTAACCATCAATGTTAATGGTCTCAATTCACCAGTTAAAAGACACAGACTAACAGAGTCAAGAAGCAAGATCCAACAACATGCTGCATACAAGAAACACTAATTCAAAAATAAATTCATAGACTGAAAGTCAAAGGATGGAAAACAATACTCCACACAACAGGAATCCAGAAAAAAGCAGGGGTAGCTATTCTATTTGCAGACAAAGTGAATTTCAAGCTAAGACTGATTAAGAGAGATAAAGAAGGTCACTACATCCTCGTGAAGGGAACAATCCAAGAGGAAGAGATAACAATCCTAAATATATGCAACAAATACCAGTGCACCCAGCTATATAAAACAATTACTAATGGACATGAAAAATCAAATAAGCCCTAATACAATTGTATTGGGAGACCTCAATACACTACTGTTGAAAAAAATAGATCAACTGGACAAAACATCAACAATGAAATATTAGAACTAAATCAAACTTTTGAACAAATGGACTTAGTAAACGTCTGAACCCGCAACATCAGAATACACATTCTTCTCAGGTACACGTGGGAAATTCTCCAAAATAGACCATATACTGGCTCATAGAATGTGTTTAAGTAAATGTCAAGGAATTGAAACTATCCCATGCATACTATCAGACCACAGTGCAATGAAGTTGAAAATCCATGCCAAAGAAAACCACAAGAACTTCATAAACACATGGAAATTAAATAGCACCCTACTGAACAACCAATGGGTCACAGATGAAATTTAAAAAGAAATTAGACAGTTTTTGCAGTTGAATGATAACGACAATACAACATAGCAGAACTTGTGGGAGACAATGAAAGCAGTCTTAAGAGGGAAATTTATAGCAGTAAATGACCATATAAGGACAACACAGCAAGCTGATATAAACAACTTAATGTTGAACCTCAAACTTCTAGAAAAAGAAGAGCAGGCTAAACCAAAAGCTTATACAAGGGAAGAAATTATAAAGATCAGAGCAGAAATTAACACACTGGAGACTAAAAAAAAAATGCAAAGAATCAAGAGTTGGTTCTTTGAAAGATTAAATAAAAGTGACAAACCCTTAGCCAACCTTATCAAAAAAAGGAAAGAAAAGACTCAAATCAATGCAATTAGAAATAAAAAGGATGAAATCACAACAGACCCTGCAGAAATTCAGAAAATCATCTATAGCTACTTTGAAAATTTATATTCTAGTAAGATGGAAAACACAGAAGAAATGGAGAGAGTCCTAGATACATACGAATTACCAAAACTGAATAAAGAAGTTATAAAAATCCTAAATAACCCAGTATCAACAAATGAAACCAAAGATGCAATTAAAAACCTATCAACGCCAGGCGTGGTGGCGCACGCCTTTAATCCCAGCACTCGGGAGACTGAGGAAGGAGGAGCGTTGTGAGTTCGAGGACAGCTTGGGCTACAACGCGAGTGCAAGGCCAGCCTGAGCTACACAGTGCGACCCTGCCTCAAAAAAACCAGGGCCTGGAGTTTGGCTCAGCGGCTTACATGCCTGTCAGGAAGGCGCGAGGTTGTGTGTTCAATCCCCGGTGCTGCAAAAAAAAAAAAAAAAAAAAAACTATCCACAAAGAAAAGCCCAAGCCCTGATGGATTCACTGCTGAATTCTACAAGAAATTTAATGAAGACCTAACATCACTACTTCTGAAACTCTTTAATGAAGTTTAAAGGGAAGCAGCACTCCCAAGTTCATTCCTGGAAGCAAGCATTACTCTGATTCCAAAACCAGAGAAGGACCCAACTGAGAAAGAGAATTACAGGCCAATCTCCCTAGTGAACATCAGTGCAAAAATTCTCAATAAAATACTGGCAAACAGACTGCAGCAAATCATCAGAAAGATTGTACACCATGATCAAGTGGGATTCCTCCTAGGGATGCAAGGATGGTTCAACATACATAAATCCATAAAGATAATACACTATATGAACAGAGCCAAGGACAAAAATCATATGATCATCTCAATAGATGCAGAAAAAACTTTTGACAAAGTTCAGCAACGATTCATGATAAAAACTCTACAGAAAATAGGAATAGATGGTCTTTATCTCAATCTGATAAAAGCCATCTAAGACAAACCAACAGCCGACATCATACTAAATGGACAAAAACTGAAAGCTTTCACTCTAAAATCAGGAACAAGACAAGGATGTCCACTGTGTCCACTCTTATTAAACATAGCTCTGGAAACTTTAGCTGCAGCAATTAGACAAGAGAACCACTTGAATGAAGCTGAAGATAGACTCTCAGACCCTGAAGAGAGCATGGAAGCTTATGATCATGAAAGAAAAAATCTCAAAACTAACAAGGAGCCAGGAAACAACAATTCAACGGCTGCAAGATGATGCAAAGAGAAACAATGTAAGATTGATAGGTGTAAACAAAAAAAGCAGGAGTCAAAACAAATGACCTGCAGAGACTTTGCAGAAATAATAGCAGAAAAGTTTCCAAACATGGCAAGAGAATCTGATATGCAGATAAGTGAGGCATACACAACCCCAATTAACCATAACCAAAATAAATCTTCACATAGACATATAATAATTAGAATATCAGAAATTCAGCACAAGAACAGAATACTAAAAGCTGTCAGAGAAAAGAAATAGATCATCTATGAAGGAAAACCCATCAGAATCATGGCAGACTTCTCAACACAAACCTTCAAGTCAAGAAGAGCTTCGAGTGAAGTATTTCAAATCCTGAAAGAAAACAACTTTCAACCCAGATTGATGTACCTGCAAAACTGTCTTTAAAAATTGATGGAGAAATAAGATATTTCCATGACAGAACAACTGAAGAAATTCATGCAATCAAATGAACACTACAAAGAGTACTGAAAGACACTCTAGAAAGAGATAAAGATAACTACAATCCCAAGAAAAACAGCAAAAGGAAACCACCAAGCAGGGCAAAAAATTAAACAGAAAACATAGAAAACCAACAACAGAAAGATAACATGGCAGTGATAAGTCACTACATATCAGTTATATTCATCAATGTAAATGTTCTCAACTCACCAAGAAAAAGAAACAAACTGGCAGAGTGGGTTAAGAAACAAAATCCAATAATATGCTGTGTACAAGAAATACATTTAACTCAAAAGGAAACTCATAGACTAAAAATCAAAGGATGGAAAATAATACTCCATGTAACAGGAACCCACAAAAAAGCAGGGGTAGCTATTTTCTTTGCAGACAATGTGAACTTCAAACTAAGAATTGTCAAAAGAGATAAAGAAGGTCCTACATACATGTTAGGGGAAAACTTCAAGAGGAAGAGATTACAATCATAAATATATATGCACCTAATATGGGAGCACCCAACTATGTAAGACAATTCTTAATAGACATGAAAAACCAAATAAATAGTAATATAGTTATAACAGGGGACCTTAACACCCCACTGTCACAGAGAGACAGATCAACCAAACAAAAAATCAACAAAGAAATAAAAGAACTGAATCAAACTAGTGAACAAATGGACCTAGTAGATGTGTACCAAGTATTTCACCCATCAACATCAGAATACACTTTCTTCTCAGCTACACATGGGTCATTCTCTAAAATAGATCAGATACTAGCCCACAGAACATGCATAAATAGATGCAAAGGAATTGAAATAATTCCATGGATATTATCTGACCATAGTGCAATAAAATTGGAAATTAACAACAAAAAAATCCACAAGAACCCCATAAACACATGGAAATTAAATAACACTCTCCTAAACAACCAATGGGTCACAGAAGAAATTAAAGAAGAAATTAAACAATATCTACAACTGAATGAAAATGCAAATACAAATTACTGGAACCTGTGGGACACAATGAAAGCAGTCCTCAGAGGGAAATTTATAGCACTAAATTCCCACATCAGAAAAATGGAAAGAACACACATAAACAACTTAATGCTGCACCTCAGACTTCTAGAAAAAGCAGAGCAAGTCAATCCCAAAGCCCAAAGAAAGAGGAAATTTTAAAAGATCAGAGCAGAAATTAATGCAGTTGAAACTAAGAAAACAATACAAAGAATTAATGAATTGAAGAGTTGGTTCTTGGAAAGAATAAATAAAATTGATAAACCCCTAGCCAACTTTATCAAAAAGAAGAACAAAAACTCAAATCCATGCAATAAGAAATGAAAAGGGTGAAATCACTACAGACCCTGTGGAAATAGAGAAGATCATCAATACCTACTTTGAAAACCATTACTCCCATAGGTTCAATAACACAGAAGAAATGGACAGATTCCTAGAAACCTATGAATTACCAAAGCTGAATCAGAAAGATGTAAAACTGCTGAATAACCCAATTTCAGCTAATGAAATTGAAAATGTAATTAGAACTTTACTAACAAAGAAAAGACCAGGTCCTGATGGATTCACTGCTGAATTCTACAAGAAATTTAGGTATGACTTAATGCCAACACTCCTCAAACTCTTCAATGAAATTGAAAGGGAAGTAAGTCTCCCTAACTCATTCCTGGAAGCAAGTACTACCCTAATATCAAAACTAGAGAAATACCCAACCAAAAAAGAAATCTACAGGCCAATCTCCCTAATGAACATAGATGCAAAAATCCTCAATAAAATACTGGCAAATAGAATGCAACAAGTCATCAAGAAGATTATACACCATGATCAAGTGGGATTCATCCAAGGAATGCAGGAAGGTTCAACATACACAAACCAATAAACGTAATATACCATATCAACAGAGCCAAGGATAAGACCCACATGATCATCTCCATAGATGCAGAAAAAGCTTTTGACAATATCCAATGCTCATTTATGATAAAAACCCTACAGAAAATCAGAATAGATGGTCTCTACCTCAACCTGATAAAAGCCATATATCATAAATCAACAGCCAACATCTTACTAAATGGACAAAAACTGGAAACTTTCAACCTAAAATCAGGAACAAGACAAAGATGTCCATTATCACCACTCCTGTTCAATATAGTTCTAGAAACATTAGCCAGAAGTATTAGACAAGAGAGAGAAATAACAGGAATAAGGATAGGAAAGCAAGAAGTTAAATTATCATTATTTGCACATGATATGATACTCTACATAGAAGACCCCCCAAAATCCATTGAAAGACTTCTAGATGTAATAACCAAATTCAGCAGTGTAGCTGGATACAAGGCCAACACTCAAAAATCAATAGCATTCTTGTACACAAACAGCGAACTCACTGACAGAGAAATAAGGGAAACTATACCCTTCACTATAGCATCCCAAAAATGAAATACTTAGGAATCGACCTAACAAAGGAAGTAAAAGATCTATACAGTGAAAATTACATTACTCTGAAAAATGTAATCGAAGAGGATTTCAGAAAATGGAATGATATTCCCCATTCACAGATAGGAAGAACAAATATTGTGAAAATGGCCATTCTCCCAAAATTGTTATACAGATTTAATGCAATTCCAATCAAAATATCACTTGTGTACCTCACAGAGCTAGAGAAATCATCCCTAAAATTCATCTGGAACCAGAAGAGATCTAGAATAGCAAAGGCAATTTCGGGCAACAAAGGTAAGGCAGGAGGCCTCACAATTCCCGACTTGAAATTATTTTACAAAGCTACTGTGATAAAGTCAGCATGGTACTGGAATCAAAAGAGACCTGAAGATCAATGGAATAGATTAGAAGATACAGCCACAACTACAAACACACTTAGCCACTTCGTCTTTGACAAAGGGGCCAAACATGTACACTGGAAGAATGATAGCCTCTTTAATAAGTGGTGCTGGATTTTACATATGCCAAAAACTAAAACTAGATCCATGTTTACCACCATGCACTAAACTAAAGTCAAAATGGATCAAAGATCTAAATATTAAAGCAGAGGCACTAAGTCTGCTGGAAGACAAAGCAGGTAAAAATCTTGATGACATAGGAGTAGGCAGAGAGTTCATGAACAAAAATCAAACTGCATGGGAAATACTTTCCAGAATCAACAACTGGGATCTCATCCTACTAAAAAGTTTCTGCATGTCAAAGGAAATCTCCAACAGAGTGAAAAAAAAAAAAAAACACATGAACTGGGAAAATATCTTTGCCAACTGTCCCTCAGACAGAGGACTTTTATCTAACACAAATAAAGAATTAAAAAAAATCAGGCCCCCAAAATTCAAAGATCCAATCCAAACATGGGCATCTGAGATGAATACACACTTCTCAGAGAAAGAAATACAAATGGCAAATAAATATATGAAAAAGCATTCAACATCAATGGTCATTCAGGAAATGAAAATTAGAACACTGGGATTCCATCTCACCCCAGAAAGAACGGTCAAGTTCAAGTAATCAACCAATAACAAATACTGGAGGGGTTCTGGGGAAAAAGGAACTCTTCTGCACTGTTGGTGGGAGTGTAGGTTGGTGTAACCACTGTGGAAATCAGTGTGGAGATTCCTCAAGAATTTAGGATTGGAGATTCCATTTGACCCAGCTATCCCGCTTCTGGGCATTTTCCCAGAAGAATTGAAAACATCATACCACAGTGACATATGTGCACCCACGTTTATAGCAGCACAATTTGTAATAGCCAAATTTTGGAAACAACCCAATTGCCTATCAATCAAGGAATGGATAAAAAGATGGGATATTTTTATGCAATGGAGTACTACTCAGCTATAAAGAAAGATTGCATCGAGGCTTTTATAAGTAAATGGACACAACTTGAGACCACA
>RJWM01034426.1:0-19724 GCA_004363535.1 Dasyprocta punctata | reverse complement strand
TCCCGTGCAGGGCCTGGAGGAGGACATGGAGGTCCCAGGCTGACCGAAGCTGGCCATGCCTCCCGTGCAGGGCCTGGAGGAGGACATGGAGGTCCCAGGCTGACCGAAGCTGGCCATGCCTCCCGTGCAGGGCCTGGAGGAGGACATGGAGGTCCCAGGCTGACCGAAGCTGGCCATGCCTCCGGTGCAGGGCCTGGAGGAGGACATGGAGCACCAGAGCACCTGTCTGCCAGCCCCAGGGCCAGGTGCATGGTCAAATGCACTGGTGTGGAATCCACACCAGTGTGGCCGCAGGACCGAGAAGGCTGCCGGTGGGACGTGGTACCAACAGGAGGTTGGCTGTGTACGGGGCGTCCTTACGGAATGCAAACTCACCGGACAACCTCCCTCCAAGTACCAGGATGTGGCGCTGTGCTCGCAGCATTCCTGCGTCTTCCGCTGGGCTGCTGGGCAGCTTGGGAGTGGCCGCGGAGGGAGGATGGGACCCTGAGGATGAGTGGACCGGGTGGCTCAAATCCCAAGTCAAACCCTTATTTCCCCGGCCACCCCTAGTTCAGCAGCCCAAGACTAGTGGGGACAGGAAGGCCACTTCCTGACTGTGGCCAGCCATGCGGGCAATATTTAGAAGCACAAAGGTGTCAGCAGCACACAAGTCATTATCAATGAAGCAAACTACATGTTTGCCAAAGCAGGTTTGCCTCCTTGGTATCCCCTCAGGTTCCCTCAAAGAGCTTCCTACAGAGTGTGGGTCTGCTGTGGGTGAGTAACCCAAGGGCCACACGGATCCAGGCCCCTGTTCTGTTCCCTATCCTGAGGGTTTATCAAAGATGCTTCTGGATGCCCCTCCATGGTTGAACTGGATAGTAAGAAAAATGGAGTTAGCTAGTATATTTCAGTATTAGTTTTTAAAAAGTTGGGGCATCCCAACAGCCTCTCTAGCTTTGCCTAAAGCTGGTGGTACTCCAGGAGGTCATCTTAGGGTCAGGTTGGACACTGGGGCTGTGGACTAGCAACATGCATCCCGGGGAAGGCAGTGGTCACAGGCTCGGCCACCCAGAAACCCACCTGGGAAGCAGCACCTGCTCAGGAAGTCCTCTGAGGCTGACTCTGACACTAGCAGAGAGGAGAGCCGAGTATGACTCGCTTTGATGGAACAAATTCATCATGGCCAGCCTCTCTCCAAGTACCATTTGTGAAACTGGTGAGAAATCCACTGCCTCTTGGGCAAAGCTGGCTGCTCCTCTCGGAAGTCCTGTTAGGGATGGGTAGAACGACAGTGGGTAGTGGGCCGAGCCGAGTGACATACACCTGCATTAAATGCATGCTCACCCGAGGCGCACTTACCTTAAGGGAGTGTTGGTGCCGCCGGATGCAGTTAGACCTCCTGGGCTACAGGGGCGCCATTTCACAGTCACCATGAAGTGAGCGCATGCTGGTAGCTTCTGTGATGGAGCAAGGCTGGAGATCCTCCTATGGGAAGAGAGGATACTGGGGTTAGAGGGATAGGAGACAGAGCTGTAAAACAAAGCACAAGCTTAGAAGAACAATTCAATCACACACCCAGGAGAGGAGCGGACCCACTTCCGGCCCCTCATGGGAAGTCAACATCATGTCCAACATCTGAAGTCAACACTTCAAGGCCACTGTGATAGTGATGGAGGAGCTACCAAGGATGACTCGTTGCATTTTATGCAAACACACACCCCAAGACCATGGTTCCTCCTGGTCCACCGAGCAGTCACCGCCAGCACGTCCTCTGACCTTTCTCCAAGGTTGGCAGGCTCTCCGAAAAGTCTTCCTGCGTGAGACTGATGCCGAGGGTTGGTGACTAGGTGGCCCACAGGGTGAACAGAGTGCATGCCCCTCTGGTCAGCCAGTCACACGCCCTGGATGGTGCTGGCACCAACATATCTTCTGGAAGTTGGCCTCTTTTCAAAGTCTTGCAGGAGGGCTGGTGGCAGACCACAGCTGCCTCCCCAAGGTTGGCATGGCCCACATGGAGGTCTCCCACAGATGGATCGGATGCTCAGGTTAGCAGACCCGGTGACTTACAGCTAGGTCGAGCACTCTGTCCATGGCCAAACATTCACACCTGGCTTCTCTACATGGATGACACAAAGGTCAATCTTTCTTGAAGTTTCTATTGTGTCCAGGAATTCCTTAGAGGTAGCATTTGGTACTGAAAAAAGTGTTGTCCGTGAATGATTCGTCATAAGTAAAGCGAATCCACCACGAACAACTTCTCTTCAAGTACCACAGAAAAGTAGGGATAAGACAGACAAAGGCCACTTCCACTTCTCCAGGGGCCGCAGCCTCCAACACCACCCTGTGGGCAGAGCAGACACAGCATAAGCAGGGCAGGAGACCTGTGCGCTGAGAACACATAGAATGGGCCGTGTGTCCACTTACCTCTGCCTCGGTGACGCAGGCACAGTCCTTGCCTGGCGATGAAATTTTGTTTCTGAATCTACACAAGCAAGATTTAGAAATGAGAGGGCCAGAGTCCTCTGCAGGTGAGTGAACCCCAAGGATTGTGAACAGAGCCTTGGACTTCTTAATAGTTATCCAGAAAGCACATCAAAGCCCCAGCCAAGCTCCAGTGGGGCTCACTGAACGGGTGAAATCCTGGAGAGAGCCCCTCCAAGCCGCCACTGCAGGCTCTCCTGTGTAGATGGCCCAGTGCAGAACCCTTTCCATCCTTAGGACAACCTGAGGAAGGTTCGCTGAGCTCCTCAAGACCCTGGGACATGCCCTCTCCCTTCCACTCTATCACCCAACTTGCCCCCAAGAGCCACCCCACAGAGCCAATGGTTCACCCTTCACCCCAACAACCTCACTCCAGCAGGACCAAGTTCCATTTCCCAGGTTCCCCTAGATTCATCACCAGAAGCAGCTCGCACCCCAGGACCCAACCTGGGTCCCCAAAAGATCAATCTAAGAACCCATCTCCACCCACCCATCCCCAGTCTTCTAGAGGACACCTGTCACCAGCAAAGTCCCTGCTGTCCTCACTTCGCCAGGAGCTTGCCTTCAGCCCTAATGATGGTCCGGCTCTCCCCAGGACACGAGCTTCCTCTGTCTTGGTGGTTTATCTTCTCATTTGCTAGACCATTCGCTGGCCCCCTTCTTCCTTCTTGGTAAAGACCCCATGTTGATGTGCACCCACTTCCCAGCACGGGTTCATTGACTTCCTGGCTTCCAACTGCCCTTGCCTCCAACCCAGTGACCCCTTAGCCTCTGGCCAGCACCTCAGCTTAGGCTATGGGAATATTTGCCATGATGCCCTCACTACACCCTCTGACTCAGTGTAGGGCCCCAACTCAGCAATTACAGCACCTTCAGCATCCTTGGCCCCTTTTCCCGCCTTCTCATGCCAGATATTGGCAGGGCTCACGTGACCCTTTAGGATGCCCCACGTCCTCTATGTCTCCAACCTCCGCGGTGGCTCCCACCCTGGCTGAAGCTTCCATTGAGTTCTCTCACAATCTGCACAAGCAGCCCAGGCAGACTATGGACTGCACCCCTTGCAACCGGAGTCATCTTTTCAGTGTTGACCGCACATTACTCCCAGTTCACAACCTGCCTATGGCGCCGTCTCAGAATAAAACTCAAAGTCCTGATAAGCCTCCTCCATCTGGCCCACCTCCCCTCATTCCCACTCCTTTCTTCAGAGAGAACGTTCTAGAATTCACGCTGAACACAAATATCCAGCCTCCTTCCTTCTGCCTCTTGCTGGCACTTCTGTGTTTTTGTTTTCTCTGTAAAACATAACTGGAAAGAATTATGTGTCATGATTCATATTTTATCGTCCATCTGTCCCGCCAGAATGTGAGGTCCACAGGAGCACAGGCTTCATCTGGTTGAGAGCTGTGTGATAATCACTTAGTCTAGAACACAGGATGCCTTCAGCCAGGATGTGTAGAATGACTGAATCATCCCTGGTAGTCGATCAATTCATGAACCATGTACTTATGATAATAATAAGAAATCGAATTTAAAAGAGGAAGGTTATCAAAAAGCATCTTGTCAACCAGCTGTCACTTCCCCATGGCAAGTACAACGGCGAAGCGGACATGACTTTCTTGTGGGCAAGTAAACCAAGGGCGACGCCTCAAAAACAAAACTCAGACACTTGTCAACTAGCTCTAGACACACATGGCAAGATGGCGGTTGCCACGGCTCGCCACACGGTGGCACTTCTCCCATAAACCCTTCCGAGGCAAGATCTGACACCCAGGGACTCTCCTGGAGCAAAAGCAGTAAGGAGGACCAGTGATGTATCGGCAGCACTGTCAGGGGAAACAGGAGCACGGTCTCAGGCCAGCACGTCTCCGGGGATTCCTCTCACCAAGGGACAAGGCTGGCTTGGAGCAGAAGGTCGCCGTTCTGTGTGCACGGGATTCTCACTGGTCCACCTCCCATTACCGTGTGGTGTGGACACCAACACCCCTTCCAGAACATCACTGCCTCCCTAGACAAACGTGTTCCTTGGAGATTAGAGTCTGGTGGTGGCGCAGCACAACGGGCACATGAGCACTGTGGTCAGCTGTCCACAGACATACCTGGACGGGTACTGAAGCCAAGACCGCCTCCCTGAAGGTGGGGTGCCATCCAGGAAGCCCTCCCAAGCAGCATTTGGTACTGAAAAACTGGATGTCCCTGTATGATTCGTCATAAATAAAGCGAACACAGCAGGGATAACCACTCTTCAAGTACCGAAGGCAAACACTGAGGAGTCAAGTCTTCATCGGGGTCCTCCTGAGGACGAACTGGGGACTGCGGGTTAGGAGAACTGAGCAACGCACGGGGCAAATCGAGCCCACGCTCCGCCTCACAAGGTTCAGCTTAAAGGAAGCAGACCCAGCCAGGAGAGGCCAGGAGCAGCACCAGCGGCGGCTCTGCCAGCTCTTCTTCGGTCCCGAGAAGTCACTGGATAGGTAGGGACTGTGGATCAGTCGACATACATCACTGGTAAAATGTATGTTCTCTGATCAACCATCCACTCCCCTATCATGGACAACACCCTCCCCGGTTCGCTCTGCCGAGGTCTCTCCAAGGAGTCTCTCCTGAAAAGCAGCCGCTCTGCTGGGATTAGCCACAAACACTGTGCAGGCCCCCGCCTGGCCTGCCCACCCCCCGACCCAGGCATCCTGCGCCTTGACATGACAGCCCGGGAGACTACAGGGCAGAGTCCTAATTAACACTCAGGACCAGGAGAGGACCGTCCTTCCAAGGATTCGGGAAGTGCTGACACCAATGTCCTCCCTGAAGCTCGAGGACATTTTAGGGAGGTAACCCGCCGTGGGACAGCACCTTGCCAGTGTGGCCAAGGAGCGTCCAAGTCTCTTCCTGTAGGTAGTCTTGATGCTGAGGATCAGGGACAAAGAAAACCTGTGACTTGGCTCCGCAAGACGCCTTGTGGCCTTCTGATCCATCAGTCCTTCCTGGACCTTGGATTTCCTGCTAGGGGCTCCTCGCGGGCAGGATGGACCACTTAGTAGAAGCCATCAACATGACACTCCTCCAACCAAAACTCTGGGCCAGGGAAACGGAGCAGTGCAAATCATGGGAATGGCCTGAACCAGAGGCCCCAAAAGATGGACTGCATGGGCTGGGGTATCGCGGTCCCAGCCCCGTGAAGGCGGACATGGCCTCCTGCTCCCAGAGCTGACCCATCTCCACACGTCCTTCCAGCAGTCTGCAACGGTGTCCCTTGTGTGTTCACTGACACAAACGTCACAAGGGTACCCCACCGGTCCCTCAAGACCCCTGTGGGGACAACGGCAAGAACATGAGCATCTGTCCCCAAAGCTTGCATCACTTTGAGCGTCTCCCTGCGGTGCGAGGACCAGGAAACAGTCATCAGCGTGGGCTAGGCCCCAGCTCAGCTCTGCACCGCATATATTCCATCCAGTAAAGGCCGCTGGTTTTCTTACTGGGAAGCTGGTGTCCCCTGCAGGCGTCCAGCCTGACTGATGCCCTCCAAGGACACAGCTGTGCCACTTATTGCAAATAGAACCAACTCATCCAGACGGCAGGGAGCAGGGCTTTGTGGCAGTTCCAAGATGTCCCCCTCCACGGGAATGGCATCCTGAAGGTGAGGGACCCAGGGACACTGGGTTCCACCAAAAGGGGTTCCACCGCTGCCTTTACTGTAAGCAAGGGACATCCTGATGCCTGGGTTCTCTTTCCCAAGCGGACACCACATGCCAAAGATCCAGTGGGGGACAGGCTGTGTGGTCTCCATGACAAAGGAGGGGAGATTCTCAAGTGCCAAGGGCAGCGCGGGAGGCCGCCGGGATCTCCTTGTGCACAGGGCAGGAAGGGCACACTAGGACCGGAGACTGTCGGCCTGGCCCTCGCCCGCCAGGGCAGCTGCCGGGTTTGCACCCAGGGAGGACACATCGCGTCCTGAGCACCAAAAGCACACTGTCCTCAACGGTGTCTGCATGGAGGAGGTCCGCGGGGGCCAGTGGGGCAGAAAGCCACATCTTCTGCAGCAGCAGCCATCCTGCGGAGAACTGGGTGCAGAGGGTCAGTACCTGGGGGGCCCACCCTGGCCCCGCTCACCCATGAGGGGCGATGACACCGGAAAGGGGTGGGGCGCAACCTCATGCAAATCATAAAAGCACCCCAGTGCCACTGCGGCCCCCCACTGCCACCCGGGCCCCTCCCCCACCGCCCCACTTCCGGGCAGTCCCTAACTGAGCTCCGGCCGGCAGGGCGCGGGGCTCACGGCGAGCACACACTCTCACGTGTCCCGTGCGGACGGCCTCCGAGGCAGAGACTGATATTCAAAAAGAGGTTAACCATGTATTATTCATGACGAATGAAGCGAACATATCACGGATAACCTCTCCTCAAATATCCTCGAATAGTTCCGACACGGAAAGCACGGCCTCCGCTGGTCCAGTGTCACCTCGGCCTCCAGCGGGTCCTTCACAGATGCGCGGCCTCCGGGTCAGAGGGGCGCATGCTCGCAGCCTGCACAGAAGGCCCAGGTGGGGAATCAGCTGCCTGGCGCCCACCCCAGGCCCATAGCCGGCACCCGAGCCCTGCAGCTGAAACCACGCTCAGGAAGTTTTCTAAGACCATTTGTGTCCATGACAAAGGTCAACACAAGCAGTCCCCAGGCAGCCCCGAGAGAGATTTGATGACCAGAAGCCAGCGGCACCTGCATGCATCATACCTTACCTGATCACACGGGGTGTCACTGATCCCTGCGGCCAGGCACCGTCCCAGGCGTGGCTTCCTCCCAGATTATTCCTCAGGACCAACTGGAAATGGAAGGTGACAGAATCAGATGGCCTAAGTCATCCACGACAGGCATGTTTTGGAGGCCCAGCCTCCGACCAGCCTTGCAGTGGCCCTGGCAGCGCCTCCCTGAAGGAGGCCTCATACAGGGAATCCCTTTGAGGCATGACTTAGTTTTAAATAAGGGTTATTGCATGACGTAGGCAGAAAGTGAACCCATCACAGATAATCACGGTTCAAAAGCCAAAGAGTAGCATGCCGATCGCGAGAAGGGCGCTCGTGGCAGATGGCGTGGGGAAAATGGGGAGACGGGAAGGCATATCAGAAATGAAGCGTATCTATCCTCTCCAGCCCCGAACTGCTACAAGTGTTGTCCACAGACCAGCAGCATCAGCATCACTTGAGAACTTGCTAAAAATGCAGAATCTTGGTCCCTGAATCAGAATCTGCTTTTTAACAAGATCCCTAGGTGATGAAAATCTTAGAAGCATTTTTAAGTTTGAAAAACACTACCCTAGCCAACAACTCATATGCATGAACACACTCCACCCCTCTCCCAGAGGTGCTGTTGACCATCATGTCTTGCTCCTGATGGCAGTCTAAGGTGAGGGAGACCCCAAGGAGGTGTGAAGCCACCTCACAGCCACCCAGAATGAATATTTTATACATATATAGATAGACAGATAGATAGCCATTGGGTAGCTGTTTACCAATGATCAAAAGGAGTCATGATGGGAACTGTCGTCATTAACGTTTGCCTCCCTTCCAGGAAGTTTTCCACGCTCAGATTGGACCCTGGGGAATAAGGGACACCAGACTCAGATGCCCTCTAACTGCCTGGAGAGACACTTGACCCCAGCATCTTCCCAAGGAACTGCTCATGGCCAAGACTTAATAACAAGAGAGATGCATGATTGTCAATAACTTCCAAACAAGACACTATGGCCCCAAACCTCCAAATGGTGCTTCCAGCCCCAAACTGGCATAAGTTTGAGGAACCCACACAGGTGCTTGGCATTCTGGGAGCACTGAATTAGTCACCGCAGTCCCTCATAAAGGCACACTCCGTGGTGGGGCAGGCGTCCACGTCCTCTCGCTGGAGTCAGCACTGTCCTCGATAAACCTTCTGAAGCAAATTTGGATACTAAAACAATGGTTGTCCGATATTAATCATCATAAATAAAGAGACCACACTACGGACAGCCATTCTTTAAGCACCAAAGAACTGCACCATCAAGAAGACCTTAGTTCTTCTCCAAAGTCAGGGTCTCTTCCAGAACATTCTTCTTGGGTGGTCCAGGTCATGAGACAGAGCAGGTCGGCCTACCACACTGAGTCAGATACATGCTTGGGAGTTGCTCAGTCTGAGGGAAAAGGCAATCTGAACCTGAAGACCTGTCCCTAAGGTTGGCTCCATGTCCAAGAAGTGCCTCCAAGAAGCAGGATTCGATAACCATGAATGCTGGGTCCCACGGGCCTCTCCCATGATGAGGGCAGCACCCAGGAGCAAGGTTGGAGTCCAGGTGCCCCAATCACACACCAGTTCCATGCTTTCATCCCGCCCCTGGGTGGGGCTGGCACACGCATCTCCACAGAGCTCATCACGGTGTCCAGGAAGTGGGCTGAAGCAGGATTTGATACTCAAAAAGAAATTGTCCTTGTATGATTCATCCTAAATAAAGCGAACACACCAAGGATAATTTCTCCTCAAGTATGAAACAGCAGCACAGACAGGAAGGCCAGGACCTCCAGGCCACTGGCTCAGTGCTGGACGGTGACTGCAACTCAGCGCACTCAGCGCACACTCACGCACACTCACGCATGCACACCTACACACATGTGCATGGTGCACGCACTGTAGATGACGTCTCCTTAGGTACCGAGGAGAAAGACACCACACAGACCACTCCCCACTCAGGCTGACACCATCACTCAACTGAGGCCAGGAACCTAAGCTCTCTCCTAAGTGAAGCGAACACTCGTGGTGGCCCTGCTGACCCCACAGCCCTGGGCATCGTGCTCCAGCAGCCGCTGGGGACGGGCTGAGCAGCTGAGCACTGACGGCTTGGACAGCCCCGTGGTAAACACAGCGGCACGTCTGGCCGCCAGGATCTGTCCACGTACCTGGTGGAGGACGTGACTTCGGGGTCTTGATTCATGGTCCCAGAAGTCCAAGGAGAGATTTTAGTAACATCACCACCACCACCACCACCGCCACCAGTAATATTTCAGAGCACACAAGAGTCACAGCTCCCACCCAGGGAGGGCTGAGCACCAGGCTCTGATACAAGCTGTGCACAGCCCGCCCTCATTTTGCCCCAGCAGCCCTACGAGCAGACGCCGATAGGATCCCCTTTGGATACAAAAGACAGGAGGCACAGCACGAGGAGATCCTTGCCCAAGGCCGCACGCCGCGGGAAGGTCAGACGCTCGATCCGGACACAGGAAAGAGGGCTCCAGAGTCTGCGCTCTTGATACTGAAAAAGTGGATGACCCTGTACGATTCGACGTGAGTAAAACGAACAGGACAGGGATAACCACTCTCCAAGTACCAAAGGTTAGCACGGAAAAGAAAGCCACTGCCTTGGGCGGACGCCCAGTGTCTTCAAGGTGGGGTCCTGGGGATGAATTAGACGCTGAGGGTTAGTGGACCGGGTCACATGCACCAAGCAGAACACGGACACTCAGGACCTCGATCACAGGGGACGATGAAACCGCTGCCCCATACCGCCGCTGAGCCAGCCACCAGTGCACCGGTGTGACCTGGAGACCGCCCGCTGGGGAAGCAAGGACCCAGAACACACACGATGCATGCATTGGGAGCCACCCATGTGCAACAAGGAGAGGAGATGTGCCCAGGTCTTCCTAACGTCGTCCATGTGTCCTTGAAGCCATCCCTGCGCTGGTGACCCATGAGCAATCTGCCACACATAGTGTGGACACACATAGTCATGCACACACATACCACTTCCCTCGCTGAGTGTGACCTGGGCCCAAAGCAAGGTTTGATACTCACAGAGAGCTTGCCCTTGTATATTCCGTGTCAACAAGCCGAATATACAAAGGGCAACCTCGCTTCAAGTAGCAAACATTGGGCAGGGTCAGCACTATCATTTACGGGGTCAGCCTCAGCTCCCGGGTTCATCCTAGGGATGGGTGGGAGACGCAGGATCAGCTGACCAGGTGGCAAACACTGCCTGCCGGGTGTGTGCCCGCTGGCCAGCTCTCCATCCCAGGGAGCCCAGGGGAGGGCAGACGCCGGTGTCCTTCACCGACTTGGCCAGCGCACGCGGGCGTCCCTGCAGGTCAGCGCTCACTGCAGCACCTGCAGGCCTCCCTGCAAACATCCCCAGCTCCGCTTCTCACTTTGGACAAGGAGACCCCAGAAGGCCAGCGCTCACCCCGCTGACTCCCGAGATCCTGGCGGCCTGTCCATTACAGCGGGCTAAGGAAGAGCTGCTAATGAACAGGGTCAGGACCCCTGTGCCGCCCAGTAAAGGGGGAAGCATCCCCGCTGTAGTCCCCCCAGTAAGTGGCCCTTAATTAAGACAAGTGGGGGGGACTGCAGCAGGGGAGACCAGCAGGTGATTCGTCACCAGCCAAGGTGCTCACCTCGTGTCCCAGAGTGGTCATGTTCCCCAGTGCCCCTCCAGATGCAGACGCAGGGTCCAGAAGACCCCAGGGAAGCCAGGGCGTGGAAAGCAGGGTCACGTGCTGCCCAGGAAAGGCTGCCACCAACACAGGACCAGCTATCAACCCGAGCCCTGCGGTCAGGCCGTGTGCTAAGGGTGAACGGAATGCGGCGTGAGAGGGCCAGATGCAGACATCCAGAAGGAAGCAGGTGCCCGCCGACCCTCTGCCATCCACGCACCCAGGACAGGCGGAGGTCCTCACAGCTGGTTTGCAGAGCTGCTCTCTGGTGCAGGACACCCTCCCAGGCAGGACTGGATCCCAAACAGCTCTGACAGATTCATCTCAGGGACCCTGCGCCAGAGAGTGTGCCCCCAGAGGCAAAGAGAAGCGTTGAGGAGGGGACAAAACTCAGCCACTTCCCAAAGCCAGACACCACCTGCAGGGAGCCCCCGGGGCAGGCTGGCGGTGCTCAATGGCCCATCCCCGCTTACCCTTCAAGTGGTCAGGTGTCAGTTTCGAAGGCTGATGCCATGAGTAGGGTTCTCCGGGCTCAGTTTGGTGTTGAGACGGGGAGGTCCACCAGTGACCAGACCTTTAAAAAGCAAGCCACACCCACTCAGCACAGAGAGTCGCATGCATGTGCGTCCCCTCCCCTGCCCTGACAGTGCGGCACAGCGCCCAGGGCACCCTCCCAAGCCAGGACCTGGCTCCAAGGGCCCAGGAGAAGCAGGGACCAGCAGCGGGTTCTGGTACCAGAAGCCAGGACATACCTGTGACAGGTGGACATCGGAGGCCTGTCCCGAAGCAGCAGCTGGCCCGAGCACCTCTCCAGACAGATTTTGATACGCAAATAAGAGTCTCCCCCTGTATATTCGCCATTAATAAAGTGAACATACAAAGGGTATCCTCTCTTCAAGTACCAAAGAGCAGTCAGAAAGCAGGTGAGCAGCAGGCTGTGTGGTCGCCAGAGCAGAGGTCCCCCCCGTGGGGCTAGGACTGGGGGCAGGGGCAAGTGACAGACCTCATCCAGGTGGCTCTGGGGCTGGGCCCTGTGTCCTATGTACTGTGACCAGCCCTGAGGCTGGTTTTCCTTCCCAGGGCAGAGTCGCCCTGAGCAGTTAGCAGTAACTGAGTGGGAAAGGGCTGGCATCCCCACTGACCCACAGCCACTACCTCCAGGAAGTCCCCCAGCGCACAGGGAAGACCTTGCACTAACATGCAGCATTTGAAGCGAAAGAAGAAAAAGAAAACCAACACATGGAGGCCAACCGCCCCTTGCGCGAGCTGTGCAGCGGAGCTAAGGCAAGCGTGCCCTCCTGCTGAGCGTGGCATTGCATTCAGAGGCAGGGACAGTGGTCAGCTGCCATGACAGAGTTCTCACCGAACGCCGGAGTCCGCAGAGGGACAGGAAGTCCCCAGGGCCAGCTCTCTCTAACTGAGCAGACAACGTCATCGGCATGCACGGACGCCGTGCCAGGACACCTCTGGACAAACAGCATCCCTGGGGACTGAGGCTGAGGTGTCCCGGTGGATTCCTGTGGCCTGTGGAGAGGCACCAACCTGCCCTTCCGTTAGGTGGACATCGAGGCCTCACAGCCACTCCCTGGACGGGCCGGCCATGGAGTGTGAAGGGCGGCAGCCCTTGCTGAAATGCGTCCCTGGCTTCCTGCTGACCATGTTTCCTGCACTCGGGCTGAGCCACATGCCCTTCCCAGGGGCCAGCGCCACATTCAGAAAGGCCCTATGGATGTGCTGTCATTCAGGAAGCCACCAGGCATGGTCCTACAATCTAAAGCCAACTACATCTACAGCATCTCCAAAGTCAGCATCTGCCCTAGAATGCTTTCAGAAGCACACAAGCTCCGGAGGGGCAGAAAGGGCCTGGGTTGGTGGTCGGCCATCAGCCGGTCTCCCATAGGTCCCTGCAGACAGCCTTGTTCTGAGCACCTTCCCAGGCTGGGTTTGCTCCTAGCAGAGAGCTTGCCCTTGCATATTCAGCGCCAGTACAGCAAACACACAAAGGATAACCTCTCTTCAAGTAGCAAACGAACAAGCAGAACTGGTGGTGGGACCATCGTCCTCGTGGTTGGTGAAAGAGAGAGGATAAGTTCCAGAGTGAGCCTGCAAGAGACAGACAGGGCGAGCAGAGTTAGGGGACACACCAAGGGGAAGAGAACGAGCCATGGGGTGAGTCCGGTTTGTCCCTTCGGAGTGCCCCCCTCCTCCTGCGCCTTCCCCTCCCTGAAACTCCAAGCCACCCCGGTAGTCCCCGAGCTGGGGGGCAGGGTACAGAAAAAGAAGTGGATGTCACAGAACGCATCAGAAGCACAGTGAACACACAGAGAACAGCTTCTCTTGAGATCGCTAAGTACAGCCAAGTCACAACACAACATGTGCTCAAGTAACTCAGCGGGTGCCACGGGGTACCCGAAACGGCGCGCTTTCTGTCCATTCCTGTGCCCGGGAGGGCGCGGGGAACATCCTCGCTTCTGCGGCAATGTCCTCTTCGGAGGTTTCCAAAGCTGCATTTGATACTGAAAACGTGGATTTTCCTCTATGATTAATCATAAATAATGTACTCATAGAAGGAGAATCTACCTTTTAAATACCAAAGAACGACTCCATCCAGGAAAACGTGAACCTGTGCTCACACTGCAAGAAAGGAGAATTCCCTGGGGCGAAGAGCTTTCCTGGTTGCCCGGGCGATGGGTCTGTGCTGCACGTCCTCCGCAATGGCTGCTTGGGTGCGACCCCAGGGTGACTCCAGCAACAGAGGTGACGTGGGTTCCCGCGGTCTCTTCTTCACCTCCCTGTGTCCCAGGGGTCTCTTCTAGAGATTGTTCCAAAGCAGCATTTGATACTGAAAACATGGATTTTCCTCTATGATTAACCCGGAATCACGTAAACATAGAAGGAATATCCACCTTTTAAATACCAAAGAAGGGTGCGTTCTGGAGCTCTTCCAAGGCAGACACGAGAGAGACAGCAAAGCGACTTGCTCCTGGTCCGGGGCACCCCGGCGAACGACACCGCCCGATCTCTTTGCCAGGTTGGCTCATCCACAAGGCCAGGCAGCCAGTCCTAAAGGTCGCAGACACGCGGCCCGAGGCCAGCATGTGTTGCGCAGCCCACCGCCTTTCCGTTGCGCCCAGGGCTGCAAACAGCCGCCTCCCCGCTGGCACCCTCCGATCGCAGTGTGCCCCGCCTCCTCCCCTGGCAGCTTTTGGTACTGAAAATGTGGATTTTCCCGTATGATTAACCAGCCAACACGTAATCATAGGAGGAAAATCCACCTTTTAAATACCAAAGAAGTCTTAGTCCTGGAAAACACGACCTGCGCAGCCCGTCGAGAGTTCAAGCCATGTCATGCAGACTGACTGCAGCAGCGCTGTCACGGAGAGACTGGGACCCACTGCGGGGAGCGGGTGGCCCACAGGCTCGCCGCACGGGCCAGCACACGCTCTGGGGCCACCCTCGCCCCTCTGACGCCGGGGCTCCGCACTCTCTCTTCCCTGACAGTGGCTTCAGTCCAGGCCTGTTTCCAAGCAGCATTTGATACTGAAAATGTGGAATTTCCTCTATGTTTAACCACAAATGTCATAAACATGGAAGGAATATCCACCTTTTAAGTACCAAACAAGGATACAGTCCCAGAAAGCATGAAACTAAGCACAGTGCATCGAAAATGAAGGTTACACAGGACAGGCGGCCCCCGAGGGCGCTCCCGGGGGTGAGGGGGTGACACCAAGGCTCCTGGACAGATGTCAATGACGACGCCTGCGAACGCAAGCACAGGTACAGGAGTAGGCTGGGAGGGAGCCTTCCCTCTCCCGGGGGATTGCACGGCCAGGAATGTAAAGGCAGCTGGAGACACCAACAATGCAGATCTGCCTTCTATGGCTAACCATCAATCGCCTAAGCAGCAAAGGAACATCCACTTGGTGGTTTCCACCATATTTATTTATTTTAGAGGTGAAGGGGATTGGACCCAGGGCCTTCGCACTGAGCTATATCCCCAACTCGCATTTTGGTTTTTATTCTGAGATAAGGTCTTGCTAAGTTTTGCACAGTTGCCCAAGCTGGACTCCAATTTGCAATCCTCTTGCCTCAGGCTTCTGGGGTGCTGGGATTACAGGTGTGTGCTGCTGTGTCTGGCTTGACTCCTCGAATACCAGAAATTGAACCTGTCTGGAAAGCACAGGTCCAAGCACTGTCTACTATCAGCAGAAGTCCAGAGAGTTCGGGAGCCTGTTCTAAGCTCCAGGCAGGGACTGGGACATCAGGCCTGCATCTGCAGACCAAAGCAGTCTCGGGAGCAGGGGGAGCCCTTGGGGTCTGCCCTGGGGTCACTGACCTTGGAGGGGCCGCCTGATGTTGCTTCCTGAGGGATAGAACACGGCCAGGAGTCTGTCCAAAGCAGCTTCCAATCTGGTAAAGTTCACTACAGACCGGGCGTGGTGGCCCATGCTGTAACCCCAGCACTCAGGAGGCCAAGGCAGGAGGATCCCAACTCTGAGGCCAGCCTGAGCTACACAGGAAGTTTGAAGCCAGCCTGGATTATACGCTGAGTCCTTGTCCCAAACCCAAGTAAACAAACAAACAAGCAGCAATTTCACTGTAAATAAAACACACAGAATATGGATTCTACCCTGTAAGTTCCCAAAATATCGGACACAAAGACAAACCCCGTGAGATTCCCGGAGCAGCACTGTCACCATACAAGACAAAGGTCCCATCAAAGCGCCTGCTGGAAACATCTGTTCACAGACCTTGGAGGGTTGTGCACATGACAGAATCTTCTGAAAACTGAGACGTGTGTCCAGAAAGTCCAACAGGCCAGGCTTAACACATTCACGGGCTGACCAGAGCCGGCGGATGGGTCACTAACAGCGCCCCTGCAAATAGGACACACAGCCAAGCGCGATGGTCCCAGCTGCTGCCACAGCCCCAGCACCCCCAAACGAGCACAGCCCCTCGGAATTCATCTATAGGGAACGTGATGCAGAGGCTTGCGGAAGTAACTGCCATGGATCCTTGGCTCCCTGAGGGAGAGAACTGAGGTACCAGAACCCCAAATCCAGTCCCTGGTAGTGAGAGTTATCATCACTTCCAGGAAGTCCTCCTCAAGAGAGATCAGGGCTGAGCAGGCCTGGGGTCCTTCCCACACCAGCAGGGGCACAGCTGCTCAAGTGAGCCAGGGCCGGTTAGAGGATGGGGGTGCAAGCCAATTTAGGTCTTGGTGTTGTGTGGGGAAGGGCAGCAGGAAGCCGCTGGGTGGGAAGCGGGATGAACTCAGGACTCCCGGGTGGCAGGAATGCCACCCACCGCGGTACACTCTAGGACTTGGCATGGCTGCCTGAAGGTCCAGTGGGGAGCCCATGCCAGGGTCAGTGTGAGGGCACCAGTCTGAGGGCACTGCTAAGGAACTTCGCCCCTTTCCCTGGCCTACGGGGAAACTGGATGGCCTCGGGTCCAGGACAGGGGTGTGGGTTGGGGAGCCAGCGGGCTGAGCTGGGGCCCAGGGCACCTGAGGCCTGGCCAAGACCCTGGGGCTACTCCCTCGGCCAGGCGTCTGACCATTCTATCTCTCCCAAGCTGATAGGAATCTGATCATTTCTTTAAAAAAAAAAACAAGGTTATCACTGAAATTAACATTAAAGTAATTTTGTAATAAACCAAATGCCAATGAAAACGCCCGTCTTCACGTCGCCTTGGTTATCATCACCTTCTTAGTGTCTGGCTGCATCCTACCGATTGTAGAGGCCACATTTTGGAAATCTGGGGATTCCATAGTGTACGCACATGGATTCTTCCTCAATACTTAAAACCACATCTAACA
The DNA here is from genome assembly GCA_004363535.1 of Dasyprocta punctata. Classification (NCBI taxonomy): domain Eukaryota; kingdom Metazoa; phylum Chordata; class Mammalia; order Rodentia; family Dasyproctidae; genus Dasyprocta; species Dasyprocta punctata. The sequence continues at coordinate 2,998 of RJWM01034426.1, read as the reverse complement.
TGATTGAGTCCCCCATTTCTTTATCAATTCATGAAAAGGAAATTGGGGGTTTAACATACAGATTCACTCAAGAAACAGGATTCCGTGGTGCTTCAGCCAATCCATTCTCAAAACGGAAAACCTGGAGCCGTCAGCTCACGGCCCCTCCGCAAGGGCTGAACCTGCGTGCGCACCCTTCAGGAGACCAACCTGGACGCCTGCCAGGCCGCAGTGGTCACGCACGAAGGCCTCGGGGACTGGCTCCCGCCGCTCCGCCAGCTTCCTCTTCGGTGCTCCGTGCCCCTGACGAGGAGACAGCTGAGTGAGGGTCGGTCCCAGAGGACAGAACCACCAAAGACAAGGTCCCCGGGCACCCTTGTACGTACCTGGGCTGGTGCAGTGATGGCGACCCCTGCCAGAGCGGGGAGGGGGTCCCTTCTGAGACAGGACGGGGCCCAGCAGGTTCTCTCAGGCACCAGACAAGGGTGTCACTGGACAACTGCTCTTCACATTCCTCGGGGGACTGAGGACCAGGTGGCACGCATCATACACAGAAGGCCTGGCCCCCCTGCAGCTGGCTCCCCCAGCCACGAGCTACAGCCTGACAGCTACTCCTAGGACAGCCTTCCTCGGTGGTCACCCTCGCACAGAGACAGCTGCTGCTTCTCCAAGGGGCTTCTGTCCTCTGGAGGGAGGACGTCACCCCCAGGGCAGGCAGAGAGAGCCCACACGGACGATGGTGAGCCCGGGGTCCCTACAGGGCAAGAGCTAAATTGGGGACTGCCACGAGACTTTTTCCTTGAAGTCAGGGCTGGCTTGGGTGATGTCATGGAGTGGTGACTCTCTAGGAGATGCACACCATTAAGTTTTGTCATAAGCAAAGCCGAGATACACGGATGACCTCTATGCGAGCACCAGCGAGCAACTCGAGAGCAGCCCCGGTCTTCTCGTCCCAGCCCCAGCCCCAGGGCTTCCTCTGGGGAGACGGACACGGAGGCTCAGCGGGGAGGTCAGAGGCGGAGACACGCGCACACACCCCCTGGGCTCCCCTCCCGCCCTCCCTAACCCCTCTCCAAGGCGGCTGTCATTCCAAGAGCAGGGTGGCGGACAATCACTCGTTGTCAAGAAAAGGAACCCACTGAGTTTGGAAATCCGTCTTCCAGTGCCAGAGAGCGGCACCCCAGACCCAGCTGTGCAGCGTCCATGTAACCAAGGTCAGCCCGCCGCTCCCTGGGCCAGATCTGCAGTGGACACCAGCGTCCCACCTCTGATGGTGGCTTCGGGGGTGTCCTGGTGACATGCGCATGGAACCCGCCAACAGCTGGTCCAGGCAGCTTCGTCTCCAACGGAGTGACCACTCTGGGGAAACGTGTCCCAGAACCACAAGGGCAGTGGCCTCCTGCCACAGTGGGTGTCCCCAGTCAAGTCCTCTGCGGGCGTGGGACTGACAGTCCAGCATGTGACGTGCCGTCGTTAAAATACACGCAGTTGGTGACCATCTACTTCCATCTCTGAAAACGGACGGGTCTCCGCATTTGCTGGCATTGGCTGCTTTCACTACTTTCGCGATGAGGCTCGCATACCTACTCTGTCCCCGAGTCGGGGAAACTTTCCTAGCAGATCTGGAAGCCTGGTTCCCAGCGTCCCAGGCAGCAGGAAGGTCACGTGGGACCCAGCTCCTACCTCCTGTGCCGTCGGAGAGTGGACGTGGCCTGAGGGTGGGCAGACACCCAGTGTCCCTGAGCCCAGAGCCACACGGAGCTGCCTTGGGGTACGTCCTCCACGCATGCCAGGAAAGGCGCCGACAACCAAAGTCCCTTCCCCAAGTTCCAGCGGGGTCAGCGAGCTCTTCGAGGTGAGATTTGATACCGAAAAAGAAGTGCACCATGTTTGTTTCGTCACATATAAAGCGAAAGTAACATGGGCAACTTCTTTTCAGGTACCAGGACGCCTGTGTGAGGGGGCTCACCGAGGGCAGGGCAAGGCTGGGGCGCGGCTTCACAGAGAACAGGCTGCTGCGGGGATGAGATGGAATCCGTCCCCGAGCAGGTGGCTCCTGAGGGAATCCTCTTCTCGGGATGCGGAAACACAGGCACGGAATTCGGGGGCCCGAACCCCAGGTGGCTGCGGAGTACGGCCGACTGTCCTTCCGAGTTCCTGGTGCGGAGAAGACCCAGAGTTGCCTCCTCTTTCCTTGGAGCCACAGTTTGCTTCTCAGACACTGACAGTGAGTAGGGACAAGCGCGGCAAGCCCATCACAGACAGCAGGGACCGCAGGACGAGGCGGGGACAGCAGCTTCCCCGCGGTCGTCACCGTCGGCAGGAAGAAGTACTCCAGGGAAGCCGGGATGCGCAGGGTGCACCGGCCCTCAGGTGACCTGAAAGGACAAACAGTCACTGTTCCTTAGCCGTCACGAACTCAGACACCGTGACAGTGCGTGAGAACTCAAAACACCGGAAACCCGCCATGACTCACCGTGGGTGGGAGCAGGGAGCTGGCTGCCGCCAAGACTCAGATGGCCCGGGACAGCAGTGTGTGGCCATCCGCCCCCATCGCAGTAAGACCAAACCAACACAAACCCACTTCAGCAACAAAGCTCCGTATAGGTGAGCACAGTCAGAGCTCCAGGGCCAGAGTCAGCTGCAGACAGTGCTGGGCGGCACTACAGATCCACCCCACGGCCCAGGCCCTCGCCAGCCCTCCAGGCTGCCCTCCATGAAACAAGCCCCTGCTTCCGTGTCACCTGGCCACATCCCCTCGGCCCTTAAATGACTGTGGGACCTTCGAAGCCCACGTTATCACATCACACGGGGAACCTCAAGGATTTAATCTGGGAATAGGACAGGAAGGAGTATTTCCTCTCCCAGCACCCTCAGCAAATATCTCTTTACATTTCACTGGCCCGGTGGTATCAGGGGCTCGTTTCTAAGCCAATCGCAATTATAAAGGGTTGAGATCCATGTTCTGACCTGCTTGAACCAGAGCTAGCAGAGGAGGAGAGAAGAGAAACAGGGGAGG
>RJWM01034425.1:0-19723 GCA_004363535.1 Dasyprocta punctata | reverse complement strand
GTGTGTGAAACTGTGAGTGTGAAGCCAAAGGTGCAATGGAGAACTCAGAAGTTTGGAAAAGCCAGGAGCATGGATTATCTAAGGAAACCTGCAATGAGGGAGCAAAGACAACCCAAGAGAGAAGCTGTGGGAGTTAAAACCCCTGCTGCAGGGGTGGAAATGCTCAAGCCTTTTGGAGCTTGCAACCAGATTGCTTCAGATGCTGAGCATAGAACTGCAGGACTTAATGTTTGCTGTGCTGGATTTTGGACTTGCTTTGGTTCCAATGCTTTGTATTCCCCTGTTTGTAACTTTTGGAATGGTAATGTTTATCTTGTGCCTTTATATGTTGGAAGTGTTTAACCTAGTTTTCATTTGTACAGGGGGTTATAGTTAAGAGTTTGCCATAGATCTCAGAGGAGATTTTGGAGTTGGACTTTTCAGCAATGCTGAAACTGTTAGGACTTTGGCAACTCTTGCAGATGGACTGAATGCCTTTTGCATAACGGGATATACATGAGTCTTGGGGGTCCAAGGACAAAATGTTGTTTCTAATGTAATATAATGTTGACAGACTTAATGCTGGTTCTTAAGGATTGTTAAGAACTGTTATAATGTTCAAGTTACAAAATGTTAAGAATAAGTATGCCTTTGTATCTGGAGACTGATTTAAAGAAATGTGTCTGGTTGCCAAGTTGACAAGGGGTGGGTTGTTATGGTTTATGCACTGTGTCAAATTGAGAAGTCTAGAAGATTAATTAACTCAGCAGCTCTGCATCCTGAGGTGTAGAGCACAAGCACTTACCTGTTCATTGTGTCAATTTGAGAAGGTCAGAAATTTAACTGAGAGTCTCCGCAGGGAGCCAGGGTTCTTACTTGTAAATATCCTCATTCTGTGCAAAGGCAGGCAAGGTGATTTGTGAATGCTACACCCACCCTGGGCGGGGGGGGATCCAGTGTACAATATAAGGGAGAAAAAGAGGCTTGCTCTTGCCCCATTTTTGCTCTGGCTGCTGCCTTGAAGTGTTGCCCCAGTGCCATGCCACCCTGCCTTGGAGCCTGCTGAATATGGACTGAAACCTACAAAAACTGTAAGCTAAATAAACCTTTCCTTCCCTAATTTTGGGTATTGTGTATTTGGTCCCAGCAATGAGAGTAAAGTAACCAAGACACCACACCCACTGTACTCCTCTCACCTGAAGCCTGAACCTCCCAGCAGGCCCTCCTGTAGCTCTAATCCAATGAGGCATTGTCAGTGGACCCCACATCATGCAAACTGCTGGGGGGCTGACAGCAGGGGTAGAAGGCTCCTCCCCCCATCTCACTAATCTAGGTAGGAATCATCTGCTTGGTTCCTGCAAAAACCTCAAGACATGTACTCTATGGATGTGAATCTGTTCCTCTCAGAGCAAGAACCTGACTCTGAAGCTCCCCTGAGTGGCAATTTCATCTCACTTTAAAATCCTGTCCTACAGTGTGGGAATGACAAAACAGCACATCTGCATTGTTTGGTGAGAGTCTATCATGGATGGGGCTCACACTCCCCTTTCTGCTTTCCTGCTCTGGACACCTACAGGAGGAATTTCAGAACACAATTCTCCCCAAGGATCTACATATGGGGTAGATGCTTGTTGCCATCACCACCGAGTCCTGTCTTGGCCTGAGCTGGTGGCAGTAGGGACATAGAGCAAACAATGCTATAACCTGGGCAGTCTGTGGTGAGGCCCAGGAGAGAGCAGCCCAAGGGGGCACAGCAGCAGGGCAAGGAATCCTCCAGTCAGCACAGGAATTTGAGCGATTTGGGCCATCACCTGGCTTTCACACTGGGGAGGACACTGCAAGTGTCATGGAATTGTCAGGTGTGCTGGGAATGTGACCAGTGTGGGCAGCATGAAGGAGAACCTGCTGGCAGGTCTGGGCCGGCTCCTGACCAAGGACCTCAAGGAGTGGAATCAGCTTGCTCCCCTCAAAGTGAGTGACACGCATGCCTGAACCTTCTAGGCGTGCTAACACAGAGGTCTGTGTGCCCTGGGGCCACAGGGTGAGGATCAATCCAGGGATCCTGCAGCACCACCTGGAGAAATGGCTGTCATGAATACCTCGGGGCACTGCTAGGATTCCCGTGGCACAGGATCCTCCAAGGACCCTGCCTAAGGATGAGTGGTCTGCAGTAGTCCCATGGCTGAAAACATGGGAAGGCAAGCTGTGAGGGAGGGAAGACTTGCACTGTCACTGTAAGTAGTTACAAAGTAGATGTGGAACCAAATGCAGCAGATGTGATTTGTTAAGGTAAATTTCTCTTCCACTCTGGGAGGAATTACTGAGGTGAGACAGGCAAGGAGATCTCCAGCATTTCCAAATGCTGCCTACTTCACGACTGAGGGCTTTAGATATGTTATCAGTCACATTTCCATTATGCATTCCTGGTTTTATCGCACTAGCAGTATGGAGTCTACCTTCAAAATAACCTCCAATTTTAGCAGGCTGACAGTATTCTCCTGTCTTTGGATTCATGCTCACTCTGCTGACCCTTGAGCTGTCCCTGCAGTGCATGATTGTCCTTGTCTGAACATCAGGACAACTGTCATTTGGCATACTGAGAATGGTGACTTTGCTATGGGGAGAGACATACACCTAAGACTAGAGGAAGAATTCGTGTTTTATTGATATTTTGAGATCCACAAATTAGTAATTACCACCTACTCACAAGACATCGGGTTGTAGAGGAATTCGACTACAGTATATGTTTTGCTTTGCTCTGCGGTGGTGCGCATGGTGCTGCCTCAACCACTGCTTCCCACGGAGCTTGAGTTTTGATCTTGCGCATAAGCCCATGGCTGTGTGTGTGTGTGTACTGTGGACTGTTGCTAATAACTCAATCCATTAAAATTCTCCAAAACCTCAACAGGGTCTCAAAAAGCTTTATGTATTAATTTCCAAGGCAAGGAGTAGACTTTGCTTCATATTTAATTACTTACCACACATTGGGATGATTCGAAGTTTATTATTTTGCTTTTCAAACACGTAACCCAGATTCTAAACATCAGAGTCCAAAGCTAACTTTTATGTCCAAATGCTGTTGCTACTGGAGCCTTTCCAGGGTGTGCAGCTGGACACACAGGACCTTGTACATGACGTGTCCCAGGGCAGATGAATCTGGTGAGATCCCCTGGGAGTAGTGTGCACCCATTCCCTGCTCATTTTTACTTTCTGAATGCAGGCCAGGTTTCACAACCTTGGACACAGCGTCCTCCTATACCTCATGAGATATTTTTATTCCTCTGAGTACAGAAAAATTTTCAGAAGCAGTTTTCCCTCAGGATGGGGGAAATAGAGCAGAGTGGTATCACAAACAGAGCCTAGACCTGCCCTTGATAGTATCACACACAGAGCCTAGACCTGCTCTTGTCATTAACTACACACAGATCCTGAGAAGTCCCAGTAACCAGTGGGCCTCAGGTTCTTCAACTATAAAATGGGTTTGATGCAGACTTTTGGTTACAATGCAAGTGGAATGAAAGAAATGTTTTAAAACACCTGGTGACATACTGTATGTGGAAGCTTGTTGCTAAGAAGCTGGTTCTAGTAGCACCTTATCCTTGAAATGTATCATCCTTTTTCTAGAATTCTCTGTGTGTTTCTAAGAAAGCTGCAGCATATAAGGAAACTGAATAGAGAGTCAGACAAAATGCTACTAGGTAATCATTAGGTGTTGTGTTTTTGTACAATAATACCTTTGAATTGATTGGACACCGGGGACTCTGTCCCTGTTGGCACTGATTTAAAGCTTGTGGAGTTTCAGTAAAGACCATCAATGCCAGTTTCGTTTCCACTGTAACAATTATTTTCGATCACATCACCCTACCCAAAAATCTAAACTTGTGCCTCCTGAGGCCTGCATGAAAATGAGGAGTAAATCCCAGGCCAATCTAGTGCAAGGAAAGCTGAGCACAGTCGCAGTTGTAAGGAACTTAAGGAAAAATTACATATCCCGATATTACTAGGATAAACTTGCTTCAGAAAGGAAATAATTGAGAACTGATCCTATTGCGTTCTGGCATAAGACAGGGAAGGTGTTTGTGAACAGTGAGAAGGGCCACTGGAAGGAGAAACACCCTGTCAGGCAGTCATCGCACCACCTAGGTAACAGGCCAATGTGATGGGACCGTTCATCACATGCATCTTGTAGGAGCATCTGAGGCCAAGTGGACTCACAAGGAGTAGTTGTTCCCAGGAAATCTGTCAAGTGGGCACTGCAAGAACCTGGAAAGTGGACACTTGCAGCAGAGAGCAGAGCAACTGGTCAGGGACTTTGGGCCTGACTTCATCTGAGAGTCACCCTTATCTCTCAGAAAAACCTTGCAGAGAGTCAGGAAAACTCCCTTGGTTCTTGTCCTGTGTATGACCACACTTCTCACAGCTGTGCCTCATGAGGATTCTTCTCAGCTTCATCCGCCACCTAAATGTTGGACTGCTCAACTCAGTCTTCCATCCTCTCAGGCTCAAGGCAGCTTCCATCATCTCAGGCCCCAAACACTTCATCTGAGGGTCCGGCTCTGGCCACCTTGCAGCTGCATTGAATCAACTCCTGCGAAAAGAAGGGCAGTTACCCTGAGCCCCAAATTTCTGACTTTGCACTCACCCATGGCTGCTCTCTGCTAGACTCCACTCCCTCAGTGCACTGTTATAGGCCCTATTGGTCCTTGAGGCTATTTCTCTGTTTCTAGACCTTGTTGTTACTCCTGGACTCCAGCATCCAGTGTGGTAGGTGTGATCCTGCTCCATCCAGTTTACTCATATCTCTCCACACACAGAGCCTTACAAGGGGCACATGTGCCATGCAGGTGTGGGTCAATGTGTCTTAAGTAGATTATCTTTTATTCACAGTAAATTTCACAAATATAATTTTATAAACCTATTATGCTTAGTTATACACATACTCTCAACAGTATACAATAATAAGGACAAAGAAAACAGAATAAAAACATTGATTTTCGCTATTATGTCTAAGGCTCCATTTAATTTCATTCAAACATCTTACATATTTCTAAGGAAATTCTTAGTCCACTTCTATGTGTTCATAAATGAAATGAAAGGTTTCATGTTTGTCTGATGAAACAGGAAAGACTGTTACACTGGGAAAGAAAAAATCCATTGTGATCACTGTCACAAAAAATCACTTTCAAGGCAGAAATCACAATCAAATGTCAACTAAGAAAAATAAAAGCATACATGAGATCAATACCATTCTACAAGGTAGATTTGCAAGTTAACTGAATCTGACAAAAAGGGAGTAAGATTTCAAGAAGTCATAAAGGAAACACAGGTCCATCTCTAAAGAATCCAAGCAGACCAAATATCCAGTTGACATGCACGATATTTTACATCTCCCCTTTCCCTTCATTACTTAGAATACTGCCGGCTGTCCAGAAACATAAACTGAGATTGGGCCTCATTTCACACGGGTTGGGATCTAAGTTAGTGACCTTGTTATGAAACACTCCCTGTTACTGTGACACATCTTGCCTATCACAGGCCCTGAACATACGCTTGTCCTTTGTCAAAGCCTACTCATGGAGATGTGGGTAGGACTTGGAATCTGTCCTATCAAAAGTTGAACATATCCTTTAAGACGTTCATCTGGGTGGTTTCAGCATGGGCCCTGGGACCCCAAGGAACTCACAGCAAGAAGGATCACTGTTAGAAACCTGCTCGTACACCAGGTACTCTTCCCACACCAAATACTCTGTGATGAATTTCCAGGGATCCCTAGTAACAGCGTGCTTAGTCTCACTTAATACCTTCCTCTCTCTCAGTATGTCCCTGAGGTCCTCCTCACTGAGCCTGTCGCCCCTTATAATGATTGTACTCAGGATGAGTGCCAGGAGGTCTGCTTTGGGAAACATCTGGACCTTGTTATCTAGTATCCCATTATAAGTGAGTTCCAGGATGGGGACAAGCTCATATGTGTGGCCAGGGGGACCCACTTCCCTCATTTCAATGCCAAAGCTCAGACACATGCACTCACAGTGTTCCCTGAAGATCAGAGGAAGTGCTCACGGGAATCATCATTCACAGTGTGCACAATTTCTTCCATGCTGATCTGCCCCTTCTTTTGATACTTGCAGAGCAGAAATGGTACCATTTCATCTAACTTGTCATTGAGGGATTTATCCTGCATGACCTGACGGGGATCCTTGTCCTGTGAGGGTATAGGACCCTCCTCTTTTTGCCTGCTGGAGCCTTCACAGCATTGACTGCTCTCCCTAAGAGTCATAGCAGTTTGGGGAGAGGAGACACCCTTAAAACTTTGCAGACGATTTGGAGTCCTATGCCCAGGCTCATGGTGTAGCTCTAGTTGAAGCAAAGGAGGAAAAGGATAGAGAAGAAGCAGTGGCTGCTACTTCCTCCTCATTCTTGAGACCCTGCATGCCCATGAGGACCCGTGCACTACTCTGGCCAGGATGGCCTCCTCCGAGCTTTCTGTCTTGGCTCCCTTTACCATGAGGCATCATGATGCTCTGTGTGGACAGCAAGACTTTGATGTTGAATACTCAGATGCCTGGAGGAGAGTGGGAGACTGTTAGTGTTCTCCGCAGAGAAAAGCACACTTGTTGCCTCCCACAATGGCCCATCATAGGTCCTCTCTTTGGGGAATACTCTAGGAATTTACAGGTTCCTGTTCTCATCCAACCTTGACCAATGATCCTGGACGTCAAGTGAAGCTGCTCCCCAGTCTGGAGTTGAACTGTAGAGGAAAAGGCTCTCTGGAAGACAGTACAGCATGACCAGACAGGCATCTATGGTGTGCCCTGCTCTAAGGCAGGGGAAACCCCAGGTATACATCAGGAATGCACCTCACCTTGACTCCTGACACTGTCTGGGTCTCCTCTGCTGTGTGTATTGAGGAAATTTCTTGCAAAGGAAACTTTCACTATTGGAAGCCTTGTGTTCTTGTAAGACACACAGAAGGTCCCTCAGGCTGCAGAGCCCAAGAACAATCATGGCTCCGTAGCACTCCTATGAGGGGTCAGATGGACATGTGAACTGCTTACACTTCTAGGTGAATGATAGCCACTCTGCTCACTGCAGACTGTCAGTCCTCTTTGGGTAGGGCCTGGAACCTAGTCTGCTGCTGGCTGGAGACGAACTAGAAAAAGTTTTTCCTTTCCTGAAAAGACACAAAACACAAAGGGATGCATATCTGGGCACAGCTGTCTGGAGTCTTTAGATGGAGGTAGAAAATTTCAGTTTTGTCCAAGAGTCCTAAGAAAGGAAACCTGCTCCCCTTTTTTCTTGATATATTGTTCTCTGGGATGATCTGAGGCAGACCTATGTGAGTCATTCGAAGAAGGACAGGGAGGAATCCTCTCCACCTGTGTTCCCTGGGTCTGACAACATGTGACAAAGGACCAGGCTGACACTAAGGTCATATGTGCTGAGCTGAGGGGCGTCACTCTGCCCTCACCTATAGTCATAGCATGCCTTAGGATCATCTTTCTCGTACCCTTGCTCCACCTCCCTTCTACCAATGCCTTCAACTTCCTGAGATCAAAGGTGGAGAATTAAGAGAGCAGTCTCAACCTGACAACCCTGCCCAGCCTTCTCAGGGTGTCTGAAGAAGGCAGGTAAAATCTGTGTAGCACCCACAGCTCTGTGTTCAGGTCAAGAGTTCCCTCAATTCTCAATTAGGTTCCTCATCTTGACTCTCGGCAGACTGTGGGACAACAGTGTATCTTCTGACCAGAGGGTATCTTCAGGCCACCCTGCACACAGCATCTACGAGCAAGACCATCACCTTCATTGGATCATGAGGATCTCAAAAGAAGTGAGCTGGCACACATCCTATTCCCACCACATGAGGATGACTATCCTGATGTCAGGGACTGTGCATATTTCACTGGGATGTGAGATAGTGATTATGACATAAGTCTAGATCTACTCTGAAAGAATCATGGGGACATAGGCAGGACCTTTGAAAAGTGACAGTGGCAAAAGTTTGCATGCCAATTACAGCCTCACACAGCAGATCCAGGGCCCAGGCACAATTTGTGGGCCCTTTGGTTCTGGATAGGCAACACCCATCATCCTCAAGAAAAGTCAGCACCGTAGACTGGGAAGCTCTTCAAGTGCTACTCCTGCTGACCATATGTAGCTCCCTCTGCTGATCTGTGGATACCCCTCAGACCAAGATCCTCACCTCCTCACACCTTTCCACTCTCAAATACTGTCATTAATGTCATCAGCTGACATACAGTCACTCTCAATGGAATACTGGAATGAGAGCATGGGAAGCCGAGCTCTGAGGATAACCTGCTTTATATGAACGCGACTTACCTTCAGACGTTCTGTGCTGGAAATTGAAGGACTGGTGAGCAGCAGCAATTCAGCCTCCCACGGGTTCAGAATTGAGATCTGAAGAATAACAACCTGAGCAAGGAATAAAAACAAAAAAAACAGAGAAGAAGGTGGCAGGGAATCAGGAAGGAACTGACAGGAAAAAGGAAAAGTACAGAGAGGTTGCAGAGACTGACTACTATGTGGAGAGGGAACTTGAAAAGTGCAGAGAGATTGAAGAGACACACTACAATTGGGAGCAGGAACAAGATCTCTGGACTTTCTCACTGGCTCCTGGCTCACTGAAAAGAAAAAAGGAAGCTGGAGAACCAAAGGGAACCCTGGGAGGTCCCAGGAAGAAACACTGTGTCAGTGCCCCACAGGTTTCTGAGATCTGCAGGCACAGTGGGGCGTTTTTCTGCTGTAGTTTCTTGAAGGTAAAGGCTAGCAGTTTTCCCAAATGCAGGTTCTGCCATATTCTTCCCTGCAGAGAGTACAGGTGTGCTGCACACTGGGGAAAAGTTTTAGTTGTTGAACCTGGGACTCAGAACAGGGATGGAGTCACTTGGGATTTCCCAGTGTTATCCTTCCACAGTGACTGTGTGAGTGACAGCCACAGGAAACAGTTTTGGACAGGGAGCAGGCTGCAAGAAGAGCCCTTAGGGATTTGAATGAGGCTGTGATGGGCACAGCCCCACCACTAGCAGTCCGAGGCCAGGCTGAGCCTGAGTGCCTCTGGATTGTAAAATTTTGGATTCGGGTGTTTGAGTCTTTGCCCCTTTGCCTGTATTCAGCATGAACTTGTGGTCTGGGTGTGTTTTGGGTATGGTCATCTGTCCCCCCAAAGCCTCATGTAAACATGGACATGGCTGAGTCTGCTGTTCATGATTGGTTTGATGTCTGGCACTGGGGTTGGTGATGTGAGGAAGGTGTGTTCTCTCTCTCTCTTGACAGTTTCGCGCCACGCTGTTTGTTGGCCACCATGAATGGCTGCCCAGCCATGCTGCCTTGTCTTGCAGCCAACTGAATATGGACTACAACCTCTAAGGACTGTAAGGAATAAACGTTTCCTTTCCTAATTTTGGGTGTCAGGTATTGCTTCTCAGCAAAGAGAGAAAAGTAACCAAAACATGCTGCATTCTTGATCTACCAGTGAGAGCAGAAACGTTGGGGAGTTCCAGCACGTTAAGTATAACATGGGCAGCCAGTGACTTCCCTGAGGCCGAAGGCCTTAGAACTATCTGAGAAGGCACCCAAATTCAAGCTCCTGAAAATTCGTCAACCTTATACCCAGGGAATTTTATTTCAACTGGAGCACAATGTAGGAAAGTAAAATCAGCCTCTTATGAGGAAATGTGTAGTGTGTTTCCTGTGACAGAGACACAGACAAAGACAGAGACAGAGACAAAAAGAAGAGTAAAAACAGAAGGAATGTTGACTAGAAAGGATAAAGTAGTCTTGCAGAGATGAGAAAGTGATCAGAGAATGGTGGAGGAAAGTGAGAGCAGGTTACTGGGAAAGAAAATATTCAAAATATGTTATATCAATGTATTATGTACAAAAATTATATATATATATATATATTTATATCAATTACCTTAAAATACTAGAAAGAGAATATAGGAGAAGATTTTTGAGGCATAGACACTGGTAAAAACACTTAAATATTCATATATAAAGAAAAGAATGTTCCATTAAAGAAAAATTAACCAAATTAACTTCATCACAATTTACACAGCCAGTTTGTTGACCAAAAGAAGTCCGGCACAAAAGAGCAGGCAGTGCGACATTCCATCTAAATGAAGTTCATAAAGAAGGCCAAGGAAGCAATCATGATGAATATCAGAACACTAGCAGCCATGAAACTAGCGGAGGTAAGAGTGACTAGAAGTATATGAGAAAACTTTCTTATTCAACAGAAATGCACTGTATTATTATATGGCCGGAAGAAACAAACATGCACACTTTTATCATTCCAGCTCTATATTTCAGCTCTGAGTTTCTTTTATAAACACAGATGACTCCATTAGGAAATAAACAAATTTGGACATCATCTGCCTAAGTAATTCTAAGTCTTCTCAAACTGGCAAATCACATACTATGCACCCACGTCTACCCAGAGATGCTCCCAGACAAATGTATCCGCATGATTTCCTAATTTAAATGTCACTAGGGAAACATATCAAGGCTTCTTGTGTCAACTTCTGTCATAGCCCTGGAGTTCAGAGTCAAGTCTGATAGAATCACTCTTCAGTTGCATTTCTTGCACCTGATCCGCCCTGTGGAAGGGCCATGCCTGCAGCAAGTGCCTGCTACACAGGGAGGCCTGAGCTGTAACATTAAAGAGTGGCCAGTGTACCTTGTTCCACAATGTGCTCCTTCCTGAGCATGCAGGTCACCTGCAGTATTTGTCCTCTAAGACATAAGCTACCCTAGAATCAATTGTCAGAGAAGAAATGCAAGGGTTGCAAGGAAAAAAACATTCACTTCCTGGCTCCTGGCTTGCCACTCCCTTCCTTCTCAACTGCTAAGAACTAGGCTTCCTTCCCCCAGCAAAATCCCATAGCCTCCAGCACAACCGACATCTACTAAGATCCCCCACATCTGACATAAGGTCATAGACCCTGTGCAATATGGAATCTCTGCACCGAGATAATAAAAACAAGTGACCTTTTCCAGAGTCCACATCAGTTGCTCTGTCGCAGTGCCATTGCTGTAACTGAATTCGGTTCTGTCATGCTCTAGCACAGTGCCCTTTGAACATTTTTGTAAAAACATGACACTCACTGTCATTGCCTGTCAAACAAGAGCGATTCATTCCCAATTCCTAGTGGGCTGTCCTGAGAGGCAGGTTAAAATGAGCCTTGTATCTCAACCTCCCAGCACTTCTACCATATTTGATGGTGGTGCAAGACAGGGAGCGTGGGGTTTTGTGTATGATACTCAAGTGCTGCACTACTGAGACACAATCTCAGCTTTCCCAGTACCAATCTTTCCTCGGAGGAAAAAAAAAACACTCAAATTCAGGGCTGTTGTTCTGATGACAATATTTCTGATGGTCTCAGGTCATCTAGAACCTGGGAACCACTTGATCCTATCACGATGTTACTGCCTGCAGGGCCAAAAGAAACCTTCTGGCCTTTGTAGGATGTTGCCTGTGCTATTAGTGTATGCAAACAAAGTCTGGAAGAAATATCAGACTCTGGGATTCTGAAAGTCAGAAAGTTGAAATGTTTCTTGGGTCCCTAAACTCTGCCTGAATTGCTCTGAAGGTAAGTTCATGGATTAGCAAAGAATGGCTTGCTTGCAGTTGTAACGGATATGTATATTACTATATGGAAGACTTGGGAGGCCCATCGGGCACTACTGAATGTCACCCTGGCAGAGAGTATTGCGAGCGTTCCTTCAAGCCTTTCAAAGGAAACCACTTGCCTCTGCTTATCAGTATACTTTGCCCTTCTTCTCTCATCCAATCTCCCTCTTACATTTCTCTCTCCCACTCCCTCTGGTCCCCATCTTCCCCTGTGTGTTTCACTGTTCCCCCTCCTACTACTCAGCTGTTCCCTTGCTTTTGCCCAGTCTGTGTGTTTCCCCTCAGTGGATGGGACAAGACCTGCCCTAGAACCTAGTATGCTGCTCAGAAGAAAGGAAACAATTGGTGGAAAGGCTTTCTGGTGATTAGGTCTCCTGAGGTTTTCCTTGCTTAGTGGCAGTGAGTGGTGGTTGGCTCTGCCGAGCTACATGTACAGAGACAGAGGGAGATCTTTCAGTCCGGAGCCCAAAGCATCTACAGCAAAGTACTGAACATGCAGTCGAACCTGAAGACATCCCAGGATACCTCTAACGAGAGTCCAGTCTTCCCGGTGGTCTCTGGAGCCAGGAGTACATTTAAAGGCAAAGGGGCGGAGCTTCTTGATGAAACCCAGGACTCTCTGTGGTCCATGTCCTCTCCCAGGGGGCGCAAGGTCATCAGGGAAGGTTTTGTGGGAATCCACTATTGGATGGTGCCTAGGGCTGAGGGCCCCTCTGAGCAGGTGCAGGGAGTGTGTCATGCGTTGCATTGTGGGAGGGAACGTTGAGGAACTTTGCACGTGCCTCATTGTGTGAGGAGAATGTTGAGCTGTGCCAGAGCTCCAGGCTGGCTTCACGCAGGAGAGGTCGCACAGACACGGAGGCCCCTGAGAACCGCGCAGATGGTGCAGGCGTGGTAGACAGTACTGCTAGTGAGTCTGATGTCCCTGGATGCCCTGAGAAGTGTGAATGTGTGGAAGCCCAGGGCGCTGTCCCCGGACAGCTTGGGGCAGAAGGCGCTGCACCCTGGGAACATCCAGAGGACCGGGGGTCCGCGCAGGGTCAAGTGCAGGGCGGAGACTCCTCGGCCTCAGCCGAAGACCCTGAGCCTGAGCTGCTGAACTCGTATCCTTTCCGAGGGATGTGCTGGGGACGTCCAGGGATAGGAGGGGTCAAGGGGATGTGGCTCTGGAGACAGGAGGACCAGTAGGGACCCCCAGGGCCTGGGGAAAGTGGCCTGGGTGTGGGGAGCTGCCAGGAATATCGGAGCCCGCCCCGCGGCCCGCAGAGACCCTATAAGGATTCTGGGGGACCCCAGGGACTCAAGGGCCAGGAGAAGGGTGGTCTCATTGCCAGCGTCACCTTTTTTTGTTGGTTTGTTTAAGGGAAGAAAGACACAGAAAAAAAAAGACAAAACGCAAAAGAGAACAACAAACAGCAGCATCAAATCCAAAACAGTAACATTATAGGTTTAGACAAGAAGATGATACGAATTTGACAGTAGTTGCAATATCGCATATCATAATCTTCAAAGAGTTGTTTAGATTAACGGATATAGACATATAAAATTGATCTAATCATGTGAGTATTAACTGTTCTTTTTCAGTAACTAATACATTTAGTACTATATTCATTTTAGCTATCCTATGTATACATATGTACAGATTTATGTCTTTTTCTTTTTCCGTTCCTCCTTTCCTCCTTTCCCCTTTCCCATTTACTTTTGATTTTTGAGCAGTTTCTTAGCCTTACACAGTATTTGTTGTATATTTTGGATCATATATACTGTTTCAGTTTCGTACACTAGGGAGACAATACGGTATTTACGCATGTGAATTTGATTTATTTCACTTATGAGTCTCACCTGAAGTCACATCCATTTAGCTATAAAAGTCTTGATGCAATCTTTCTCCATAGCTGAGTACTTCTCCATTGTATAAAAATACTACATCTTCTATCTCCATTCCTTGATTGATGAGCACTTTGGCTGTTTCTGAGATTTGGCTATTGCAAATTGAGTTGCTATAATCATGGGTGCACAAATATCACTGTGGTATGATGTTTTCAGTTCTTCTGGGAAAATGCCCAGAAGCAGGATAGCTGGGTCAGAGGGCATCTCTAATCCTAGCTTCTTGAGGAATCTGCACACTGATTTCCACAGCGGTTTCAGCTGTCTACTCTCCCACCAACAGTGGAGAAGAGTTCCTTTCTCCCCACAGCCCTCCAGCATTTGTTATTTGTTGATTTTTTTTTATCTTGGCCCTTCTTTCTGGAGTGAGATGGAATCTCAGTGTTGTTTTAATTTCCCTTTCTCAAATGACCAATGATGTTGAACAGTTTTTCATATATTTACTTGCCATTTGTATTTTTTCCTCTGAGAAGTGTGTATTCATCTCAGATGCCCATTTTTGAATTGGGTCCTTGAATTTTAGGAGCCTGATTTTTTAAAATTATTTATATATTTTACATAGAAGTCCTTTGTCTGAGGGACAATTGGCTAAGATATTTTCCCAGTTCATGGGTTTTCTTTTCACTCTGTTTGCGATTTCCTTTGACATGCAAAAACTTTTTAATAAGATGAGATTCCAGTTGCTGATTCTGAGAAGTATTTCCCGTGCAGTTTGATTTTTGATTGTTGTTCATGAACTCTCTACCTACTCTGTCTTCTAGCAAATTTAGTGTCTCTGTTTTAATATTCAGATCTTTGATCCATTTTCACTTTATTTTAGTGCATGGTGGTAGACATGGATCTAGTTTTAGTTTGTGGCATATGGAAAGCTAGTTTTCCCAACACCATATGTTAAAGAGGCTATCATTCTTCCAATGTATATGTTTGAGCCATTGTCAAAGATGCAGTGGCTGAGTGTTTGTAGTTGTGGTTGTATCTTATAATCTATTCCATTGATCTTCAGTTCTGTTTTTATTCCAGTATGATGCTGATTTTATCACAGTAGCTTTGTAATGTAGTTTGAAGTCAGTGATTTTGATGCCTCGGCCTTACTTTTGTTGCCCAGAATTGCCTTTGCTATTCTAGGTGTCTTCTGGTTCCAGTTGAATTTCGGGGATGATTTCTCTAGCTCTGTGAGGTAGGCAAGTGATATTTTGATTGGAATTTCATTGTATCTGTGTAACAATTTGGGGAGAATGACCATTTTTGAGAAGTTTGCTTTTCCTATCCATGAACAGGGAATATCTTTTCCATTTTCTGAAATCCTCTTTGATTTCCTTTTTCAGAGTAACATAATTTCCCTCTATAGATCTTTTCCTTCGTTTGTTAGATTGATTCCTAAGTATTTCAATTTTTAGGATGCTATAGTGAAAGGTATAGTTTCACATATTTCTCTCTCAGTGACTTTGTTGTTTGTGTACAGGAATGCCATTGATTTATGAGTGTTGATCTTGTATCCTGCAACATTACTGAATTTGGTTATTACATCTAGAAGTCTTGAGATAGATTTTTGGGTGTCTTCTATGTTGAGTATCATATCATCTGCAAATGATGGTAATTTAAATTTTTCCTTTCCTATCCTTATTGATTTTATTTCTTTCTCTTGTCTGATTGCTCTGGCTAATATTTCCAGAACTATATTGAATAGGAGTGGTGATAATGAACGCCCTTGTCTTGTTCCTGATTTTAGTATGGAAGTTCTCTTTTTTTGTCCATTTAGTAAGATGTTGGCTGTTCATTTAAGATATATGGCTTTTATTAGGTTGAGGTAGAGACCATCTGTTCCATTTTCTGTAATGTTTTTATTATGAATGAGTACTGGGTTTAGTCAAAAGCTTTTTCTTCATCGATTGAGATGATCATGTGATTCTTGTCTTTGGCCTGTTAATATGGTGTATTACATTTATTGATTTGCACATGTTGAACCATTCTTGCATTCCTGGGAAGAATCCCATTTGATCATGGTGCATATTATTCCTGATGACTTGCTGTATTCTGTTTGTCAGCATTTTATTGTGAATTTTTACATCTTTGTGATTGGGGATTTGGCCTGTAATTTTTATTTTTGGTTGGGTCTTTCTCTAGTTTTGGTATTAGAGTAATTCTTGCTTCCAGGAATGAGTTAGGGAGACTTGCTTCCCTTTCAATTTTATTGAAGATTTTGGGGAGTATTGGAATTGAGTTTTCCCTAAATTTCTTGAAGAGTTCAACAGTGAATCCATCAGGACCTGGGCTTTTCTTTGTTAGTAAGGTTCTAATTAAATTTTCAATTTCATTAGCTGAAATTGGGCTATCCAGAAGCTTTATATCTTCTTGATTCAGCTTTGATAATTCATACATTTCTAGGAATCTGTCCATTTCTTCTGTGTTGTCCAACCTATGGGAGTAAGGATTTTCAAAGCAGGTATTGATGATCTTATGTATTTCTTCAGGGTCTGTAGTGATTTCAAACTTTTATTTCTTATTGCATGGAATTGAGTTTTTTCTTGCCTCTTTTTGATAATCTTGGCTAGGGATTTTATCAATTTTATATATTCTTTCAAAGAACCAACACTTTGATTCATTAATTCATTATATTGTTTTCTTCATTTCAATTGCATTAATTCCTTCTCTGATCTTTATAATTCCCTCCCTTCTTTGGGCTTTGGGCTTGACTTGCACTTCTTTTTCTAGAAGTTTCAGGTTCATCATTAGGTTGCTTATGTGTGTTCTTTCCATTTTTCTGATGTGGAAGTCTAGTGCAATAAATTTCCCTCTGAGGACTGCTTTAACTGTGTCCCACAGGTTCCGGTAATTTATATTTGTATTTTCATTCGACTGTAGATATTGCTTAATACATTCTTTAATTTCTTCTGTGACCCATTGATTGTTTGGAATTGTATTATTTAATTTCCATGTGTTTATGTGGTTCTTGTGGGGTTTTTGTCATTAATTTCCAATTTTATTGTGCTCTGCTCAGATAATATGCATGTAATTATTTCAGTTCCTTTGCATTTACTAAAGCATGTTCTCTGGACTAATATATGATCTATTTTAGGAAATGGCCCATGGACATCTGAGAAGAATGGGTATTCTGATGTTAATGGGTTGAGCACTCAGTGTACATCTACTAGGTCCATTTGTTCACAAGCTTGATTCAGTTCTGCTATTTCTTTGCTGATTTTTTGTTTGGTTGATCTATCTCTCTGTGACAATGGGGTATTAAGGTCCCCTGTTATAACTGTATTATTGTTAATTTGGTTTTTCATGTCTATTAAGATTTGTCTTGCATACATGGGTGCTCCCATACTTGTTGCATACATATTTATGAATGTAATCTCTTCCTCTTGAAGTTTTCCCCTAACAAGCATGTAGTGACCTTCTTTATCTCTCTTGATCATTCTTGGTTTGAGTTTTCATTATCTGCAAATATAATAGATACCCCTGCTTCTTTCAGGGTTCCTGCTGCATTGAGTACTGTTTTCCAACATTTGATTTTTAGTCTGTGAGTTTCCTTTTGAGTGAAATGTGTTTCTTGCACACAGCATTTGTTGGGTTTTGTTTCTTAACCCACTCTGCCAGTCTGTTTCTTTTTATTGGTGAATTGAGACCATTTACATTGATTGATATAACTGGTATGTACTGACTCATCCCTGTCATGTTTTCTTTCTGTTGTTCGTTTTCTACGTTTTCTGTTTAATTGTTTGCCCTGCTTAGTGGTTTCATTTTGCTGTTGTTCTTAAGACTGTAGTTATGTTTATCTCTTTCTAGAGTGTCTTTCAGTAATCATTGTAGTGTTGTTTTGGTGGCCATCAATTTCTTCAGTTTTTCTTTATCATAAAAGTATCTTATTTCTCCATCCATTTTTAAAGATAATTTTGCAGGATACATCAATCTGCATTGAAATGTGTTATCTTTCAGGATTTGAAATACTTCATTCCCAGCTCTTCTTAACTTGAAGGTTTCTGTTGAGAAGTCTGCTGTGGTTCTGATAGGCTTTCCTTCATAGGTGATCTGTTTCATTTCTCTGACAGTTTTTAGTGTTCTGTTCTTGTGCTGAATTTCTGACAATGTAATTATTATATGTCTGTGTGAAGACTTATTTTGATTATGATTAATTGGAGTTCTATATGCCTCACTTACCTGTATATCAGATTCTCTTCCCACATATGGAAAATTTTCTGCTATTAATACTGCAAATGGTCTTTGCAGGTCATTCCTATTGACCCCTGCTTTTTCATTAACGCCTATTAATCATATATTGTTTCTCTTGGCATCATCTTCCAGCTATTGAATTGTTGTTTCCTGGTTTCTTGTTAATTTTAAGAAATCTTTCTTTTATGATCATAAGCTTCCATGCTATCTTCAAGGTCTGAGACTCTATCTTCAGCTTCATTCAAGCGGTTTTGCCAAAAGTGAATGGAATTAGTTTCCTGAATTTCCCTTTGAATCTGTTTCGTGAATTCTATTTGTGCCTTATTTTGTTCATTCAAAGTTTCCATCAGTTTCTTATGACCTATTATTTTTTATATTGATCTTCTTTTGATACACACAGCATTTCTTTCATAATGATTGTCATTTCATTTTTTAACTGAGAGATTATTTCTGATTTGAGTTCCTCTATAGCTTCATGGAGTTATTTCTTTACTTCAGTTGTTATCATTTCAGAAAGTTCAGTTGTGTGATTCTCAGTGACTGCAATTTCAGTGTCTCTTGGGTTTGTTCTCTGTGGGCTGGGGGACTGAGACCTCATCTTGCTCTTTTGTTTTGTCATTTTCTTCTGGGACTTGTGTGGCTGGCCAGGGAGCTTCCCAATGGATTGTAGTCAACACTGCTGGGTAGAGCTTCAATTCTCCAGTATCACCGTGGCTAGCCAAGTCACACCCCCAGAGTATGACACTGGATCATTTTGCTCTATGGTCTGTGAGATTGGCCATGTGCTCCCCTGATGTACTTTTTTGGGTTGCTCTAGGACGCTGGGCTGGATAAAGTTTGTATCCTCCCTGCAGCTAACAGGGGCACATCCCTGGTGCTTGTCTCCTGGGCCTAGAACCTTGCTGTGTAGAGTTCAGAACCTCCACAACCCAGGTGGTTAGGAGAGATGCACCCTTGTGGTGTGGTGCTTGGGCCTTGTGCCTGGCTGAATGGGGTTCAGGATCTCCAGAACCCAGGTGGCTAGGTGGAGGCAACCCTGTGTGGCACCACCAGGACCTTGTATCTGGCTGCGAGGAATTCTGAGCCTCTGGACTGCGGACAAGCCCAGGCTCATCCCCAGCATATGGTGGTGAGGTCTTGCTCCTGGCTGGGTGGAGGTCCCAATCTCTAGGACCTGGAGCATGACCATACCCCAGGACAATGGAGCTCACACCTTGTGTTCTAATGGAAAGAACTCAAATTCTCCAATGCCCTGCAGCTATGCTGGCCTCTCCCTGATGAGCAGGTGTGGGGCTCTGGCCTGGGTTGGTCTCCTTACCTCTGTGTCCTGTGATGCTGGCCAGGCATTCCCCTGATGGGTTGTGGTGGGATGCTGGACTGGTCAGAGCTCAATCCTCTGTGAAGCAAGTGAGGACACACTCCCAGAGTGTGGTACTGGACCTTCTACGAGACTGGGTGGATTTCAGAATCTCAGGGACCCAGGCAGCTAGGCAGAGTGAACCCTGGAGTGTGGCACCACCAGGATCTTGCATCTTGCTGCCAGGAGTTCTGAGAATGTGGAGCACAGGGCAGGCTCAGGCACATCTCTGGGGTATGGTCCTAGTGTCAACTTAACCAGGTCTCCAGCAGCATCCTCACAGTTCCTTTCCGGTTTCCCTTGGATGCGGAGTTGGCTTGCAGGTACCTGACACCTGTTGAAGACACCCTGGCACCTGAAGTTCACAGGGACCTGTTAGTATGCGGTGGTGATCTGATCGTGTAAGTTCTGCACAGGGACCGGCTGTCTGGGGGTTCCAGGAGGGATCTGTGTGGGTTTCTGGCTGTTGGGGCATCCAGTGAGACACGTGGAGATCCCCAGGCGGTGGCCTAAGGAGAAGGCTGGGTGTGCTGGGCCTGTGAGGGCTGACTGGGGCACTCTAAGCCATAGGTGGAAGGATTGGGTGGAGGGGCAGACGGTGCTGGGGAGAGACCTGAGCAGCAGCGGTGTGATTTTGTTTTCCCTTCCCCTTAGTGTGTTACGTGCAGCAGACACCA
>RJWM01034424.1:0-19703 GCA_004363535.1 Dasyprocta punctata | reverse complement strand
CTGAGAAGGCTGTGGAGTGGTAGACATAGATGGCCACCAAGTAGCCAACTGCCCAGCAATTACAGGATGATCGACCATAAAATGGCCACTCATCACCATGCGACAGGGAAGCACAAGATGGCAACTGGTTACCATGAGACCCCACAACAAGATGGCTGCTGCCAGTTACATGGTAAGAGAGCACAAGAAGACAACTGGTCATCACGTGACCTGCAACAAGATGGCTGCTGCTGATCACATGACAAGGGACCGCAAGATGGCAGCCATTTACCCTGTGACCTGTCACAAGATGGCAGTAGACTGTCATATGGTGGAGGACCACAAGATGGCAGCTGTCCTCCATGTGAGTTGCAGCAAGATGGCTGCTGAAGACCATGTGGTGTGAGATTGCAAGATGGCAGTCAAACACCATGTGGCCTGCTAGGTGGCTGAAATAAGCAAGACCAACTGTGGTGAGCCGGCAGGAAGAATGATGATGCAGGAACAGAGGGGAAAGAAGAGGGACCGTCCGATGGGATAAATGGCTCTGGTTGAGGGGATCAAGGAATCTGAGATTGGGGAGAGGAAGTAAAGGAAGAGCTGGGGGTGAGGAAGGGGGAGACTGAATGAGAGAAGAACACGTCCTCAGAGTGAGAAAGGGATTTTTGCCAATTTGCCATCATTGTGGCAAAAGTTATATAAATCTTGAAGGACAGAGGGGTCAAACATTTTCCCCTTAGACTATGGGCTGCCATTAAGCTGGTAGGTCAGCTGAGTCACCTGGCAGTAAAAGATCAGGTTTTTGGTTTTTATAGCCTTCTTTAGGCCAAGAGCACCAAGGTTATGAACCAGGGACCCCAGATGTGTGTTTTTCAGGGGACAGGAAATAGTATTCCCCATGGTGACCAAATTAGAGGTGAGCCAAAAGAACAGCCTTGCCTCAGGACGTGAAAGTTTTTAGCCCTCTCCAAGGAATGTGAAAGTTGTTGTCCTGGGTCACATTTATCAAAAACAGGTTATCATCTGTCTTGAAAATGTGACAGGGAATGTTCCAATACCAGTTCTCATCAACTGTCACCAAGAGTGTGGGGTGGGGTTGCAAGAACAAGAAGATAAAGGCTCTGCCTCAGGCTGCCTGTCCAAGGAATGTGAGAGTCGCAATCCCTGTCCAGGGACAGCAATGGATGGGCTATCTGATGTAAGCTTATGAATTTTTAAGGCTGAGAACAGCTCTGCCTCAGTTACCCAAGGAGAATGAGAGCTGTTCTTGACCAAGAAATTAGTACAGACAACCCCGGACAGAATGGTATCTCACCTATGACAAAGGAAATGGTCGGCATTGGATGCAGGCTGGCAGCAGCAAATAAGCAGGTCCCAGAGGAAGGAAAAGTGGCTTATTGGGCAGGGTAGCTCAAGACCAGAGGTAACCTCCAGGAGCTCACAAAAACTACCAATCTGGGTCACAAGGCACCAATACAATAGGTTTTTTTCCTGCAATAGAGAAGCAAAAGTAAAAAAGAGAAGAATGCTTTTATTGAGGACATGGGAAGGAGCACACAACCTGTGGCAGTTGGGCTATATTTGGGTTTGAGCCTGTGTACCCCCGAGGCCTCATGTAATTTGGATGGGGCTGAGTCTGGCATTCAGGACTGGTTTGTTGTCTAGTGCTGGGATTGGCAATGTGAGTGCTGCACCTGCCCAGGGGTGGAGCTGACATACATGTAAGGGTGGCAGGGATGCATGTCTTCCTTTCTCTCTCTCTTGCCTTGCTGTTTGGTGGCCACCATGGATGGTTGCCTAGCCATGCCATGCTGCCTTGGAGCCAACTAAGTATGGATTGAAACCCCTGAGAACTGTAAGAAATAAACCTTTCCTTCCCTAATTTTGGGCATCAGGTATTTTGTCTCAGCAAGTGAAAAGTAAGTAAGACAGAATTTGGCACTGGAGAGTAGGATCATTGCTGTGACTATTCTTGACCTTGTGGTTCAAGAGTCTTTGGAAATGGCTTATGGGAAGAGTTTGGAAAGGTTTGGAGATGTTGCCTAAATGCATAGCACTGGAAAAAACTTAGGCTGTTCTGTAGGGGAGATTCTGGTCAGAGCTCAGAAGACCAGAAGGCTAGGGACGGGAGTTTGGCTCAGTGACTTACGTGCCTGTCAGGCAGGCACAAGGTGGTGAGTTCAATCCTCGGTGCCACAAAAAAAAAAAGAAGAAGAAGAAGAAGAAGAAGAAGAAGAAGAAGAAGAAGAAGAAGAAGAAGAAGAAGAAGAAGAAGAAAGCCTGCTGGTAAAGACCAGGCTCATGTGGGGAGAGTTTGGAAAGGTTTGGAGATGTTGCCTAAATGCATACAACTGGAACAGCTTTGAGTGTTCTGTATGGGAGATTCTGGTCAGAGCCCAGGAGACCAGAAGACTGATAGAAAGTCCACTGGTAAAGACCAGGCTCGGGAGGTTTCTGCCGGGAGGAAGGACTGCATTGGTTGTTGGACTCCACACAATGTGTGTTATGGCTTAGCAGAAAGTTTGTCTGCATTCAGCTTGTGCCCAGAGGCTTTACCTGAGACTGAGATTAAAGGTGATGGACTGATTAATCTGGCAAAAGAAATTTCAAGGCAATCAAATGTTGAAGTGATGGCCTGGTTATTGTTGGAGACTTTTAGTCAGATTTATGTTGCAAATCAAGAGCAAAGAACCCAACATAGTGATGTAAAACATTGTGAGTTTGGCCAGAAGGCTGTGGACTGTAAAGATAAAGCTGAGACCTCCATTGTTGAGAAGGAACAAAGGAATAAAAAAGATGGCCTGGGGCCATCCCAAGTAGCAGCAGGCCTCCACCTTTTCCAGCCCCAAGCCAGCAAAGGTGAAAGAGTTTGCTCGGAGGAAAAAGCCACAGAGCACCATGTTCCAGAGTAGTGATGGAAGCCACAGAAGTCTCCAAAATGGCAGCAGGCACACCAGATTCCAGAACAGCAGTGGCATAGAGAAGCTTTTCTCACAATCAGGTTCAGAGAGCTCAGTGATCCAGGCACTTGGCCCCTGCAGCCAAGAGAGAAGAAAGTCTGGCTACTGCTCCAGCTGGCAGCAGACCTTGGTAGCATCCATGTGGTGCTGGTTTTAGGTGCAAGGAAAATGCACAAATTCTAAGACTAAGGCAGCTTCTGCCCTGCCTTCAGAGGACAATATGTAAAGATGTAAGGGTGAACCCAAGGGTACAATGGAAAACCCAGATGTTTGGAAAAGCCAGGAATGTGGATTATCCAAGGAAAGCTATAGAAGTTAAAACCCCTGAAAGTGCTGTGAGAGTGGAGTCACTCAAGTCTTTTGGAGCTTGTAACCAGATTACTTCAGATACTGAGCATAGAACTCCAGGACTTAATTTTTACCTTGCTGGATTTTGGACTTGCTTTGGTTCCAATGCTTTGTATTCTCCTGTTTGTAACTTTTGGAATGGTAATGTTTATCTTGTGCCTTTGAATTTTGGAAGTGTTTAACTTGTTTTCATTTGTACAGGGAGTTACAGTTAAGAGTTTGCCATAGGTCTTGGAGGAGATTTGGGACTTGGACTTTTCAGCTATGCTGAAACTGTTAGGACGTGGCAACTCTTGGAAATGGACTAAATGTCTTTTGTATAAAGGATATACATGAGTCCTTGGGTGGCCAGGAGTGGAACGTATGGGTTTGATCTTGTGTCCCCCTGCTGCCAAGGCCTCATGTAATTTGGACAGGGCCGAATTTGGTGTTCATGATTGGTTAGTTGTCTAGCACTGGGATTGGCAATATGAGTGCTGCACCTGCCTGGGGGTGGAGCCAACATACATGTAAGGGCAGGAGGAACGCATGTCTTCCTTTCTCTCTCTCTCTTGCAGTTTGTCTTGCTGTTTGGTGGCTGCCATGAATGACTGCCTAGCCACGCCATGCTGCCTTAGAGCCAACTAAGTATGGACTGAAACCCTGAGAACTGTAAGAAATAAACCTTTCCTTCCCTGATTTTGGGTGTCAGGTATTTTGTCTCAGTAATGAGTGAAAAGTAACTAAGACAGGCTACGTCCTTTGACCAGATACAAGGGGGGTGGGGTGTATATGTGACCTTTGACCAGATGTGGCACTTGGGGTGGGCATTTATGACATGCAAGGAGCTGATTGGAATTTTCTTTGCACACATGCTGTGGAGAAAGGAAGAAGGAAGTTGTAATCGGTTGAAGGGGAAGAAAGAGGAAGTGGCCATCCAGGTAAGCATTCCCAATTTGACCTTCTGCCATGTTAGACCACCACCATAATTGTTCAATAATTTATACTAGGGCAAAACTCTTTCAACCTCCAACTCATGCACCAATCTTCCTACCTTAGCCTCCCAAATGCTGGTATTACGGGCAAGTACCAATATGCCCAGCCCTCTTGAGGATTTGCTTCTCCACCAACATGGTATGCTCTGCCAAGTATGGTATAGACTGGAAACCAAGCAATCACTGAATTTGTTTCTGCTTGAACAGAAAGTAGCAGGAGGAAGCCTGAAGATGTTTCAATGAATGGATGTTGCTTTTGGATCAAGAGTCCAAGGCCAACCCTGAGTTCAGGAAGAAAAGTATAATAGCACAGGTGCAACAAATGGTGAGGACAGAAACATAACACCAAGCATCACCCAGTGTACACATGGGGAGGAGCTTGAGGGCCACACACAGGGCTTTGCAGCTGCAGCCAGAGTAAACACAAGGCTCCCTCCCATCAGAGTGTCATCATCAAATACAAAGAATGGATTTGAGGGGAGAAAAAGAGGAAAAGACTCAGAGAAAATCTGGGGAAGGAGAGAGGGATGAGAAAAGGAAGAAAGGAAAGGGAGAAGGGGGAGAAAAGAACTGATTACACAGGAAACCTGTTGGCTATGGAGGATGAGGAATAAAGATGGATTAAAAGTGATCTGAGGTTGAGAAATGGATATAAATTCTTCATGCACATTAATATACAGGAAGCCCCAATATCTGTGGAGCTGGAGAATGAATCTGAAAAGAATCCTGTCTTAAAGGTGCTAGGCTGATGAGGCTTTTTCTCTTTCAATGCCTTGTGGTGGACAGGAACACTGAAATCATTTAAGGGTATATTTTTAAAACCAATTTTCTATATTTTTATTTCCTTCCAGAGTACCAGTGTCATAAAAGTACAGGAGGCTGTTTGGAAGGGGAATTACAGGGATGAGGAGCTTGAAGGCTAGGTGAGGAAGCTACACTGTGTGGAGGTGTGAGTCTGGGGGTGACACCATCTTTTTGAAAGAAGTTTCTAAATGCCCACAGCATGAGCACTGTAGCCATATGTGTGTAGGTCTGCTGCCTCCGGCCATCCCCATTGTACCTGCCGGTGATGTCTGAGCCAAACACAGACCACCAAGCCCCTAAGCCCACCACCTCCATGTAAGATGGGGCTGCCACACTTCCCTTGTCCACGGGCAAGGGAATCCTTCACAGCCTTGTTCATTGCCAAGGCTCAGCTCTGGGCCACTGTCAGCAGGACATCATCCCCACTTTTATTGGTTAGCTTCTTCTAAAAGTGGCTCACCAAATAAATGCTATCAGGTTTTGGGTTGCTCATCTCTCCTTTTGGAGTTAGATTCCAGGTTTTTATCATCTTGAACAAAGAATTGAACAAAATGAGCAAAAAGTAGTTCCAAAGTTTATTTGAAAAAATAAAGTGAAGGATGAGGGAGAAACTGGCTCTGCAGACTGGGCTTCAGCCAAGTAAAAGAGGCAAAAGCAGGGTACACCCTGGAGGATTCAGAGCAGGCTATCATGAGGAAAGCCATAATAGCAAGCGCTTCTTGGCACCCTGTCCTTTTATACTGTTCAAATCACAAAGATACCCACAAGAATTTTTACTAACAGGTATGGAGAAGCCGTGCTGGGATCCAATGCCTAGACCAACATCAGATCTAGGCCAGTCTTGAAAACCTGCTTGAGTTCCCACAAGAAGTCCATGTGCAGGGATTTGGGAACTGTCCTGTGCATGTGTTCTGGGATCCTGTAACTGACAGGTTATGCCTACTTACCCAGCCAGCTTTGCCATGCCCTAATCTCCTATGTCATTTCCCCTTGAAAGGCACAAGTTCCCATAATTCTTTTAGAAGCACTGAGGGAGAAGTCTCTGTCTTCTACAGCTTCTTTAAACTGGAAGGGGCTGTTTACCCTACCTACTGGTGACTATGTGTGCTCCAACTATCTTGGGGGTGCTGTGGCTCAACTGGCTGGGTTGAAGAAAGCAAAGCCCATCAAAATGCAATGGGAAAAGAGTTAATAATAGCCTTTGTGTTTCACTATTAGTCTAAATATGAGGAGCAGGTTAGATTTCCATGCTTCCTCTAGGAGTACTGGGGTCTTGTTGTTTGAAGAGAACTCTCAACTCTTTCAGAGGCTCACAGGAGTAGTTTTTCTTTGGGTGATCTTGATCTTCAGACAGTTCAGGTGGGACTGGCTTTATTGTGGAAAGATGTGTCTATCTCTGCCACCTTTACTGCAGTGGGTATGGCAAGGATCACTGAGAAGGGGCTTTTCCATTTTGTATTTTATTTATCTGCAGGTTTCCCCTCTCTCCAAGGTTTTATGAGCATTTGGTCTCTAGGATGAACAGAAGGTGGTCCTTCTTCCTGGACCAGGAGCTGGCAGGACTCTGCTCCCATAAATTTTGATAGCCTGTTGTTCTTGGCCCAGATTAATGAGATAATGTAAGAAATTGTAGTTTCTGAGTCTATTATCATCCCATATAACATCTCAAATGGGCTCAAATTTGCCTCACTTTGGGGCATGTTAAAAACCTTTGTGAATGATACTGACAGTGATCAGGGGGCTCAAATATCTCTTATCAAAGTTTTTCCAGAGCTCACTTTAGGGTTCAGTTGACTTTTTCTATGTTTCCAGAAGATTGAAGCTTTCAGGAGGGATGGAGGTGTTACTTTATTCCTAAAGCCCTTGCCACCCTCTGAGTTATTTGAAAGGTCCATTATCACTCTGAAAAGACTGGGGTAGTCTAAATCCAGGAATAATTTCTTTAGGAAGCACCTTGACTACCTCTGTAGCCTTTTCTGAATAGATAGAATAGGCTTCAATCCAGCCTGTAAAGATGTCAGTTAGGACCAAAATCTGTTTAAATCCTCCACATGGTGGCATATGAGTAAAGTCTAATTTCCAGTCCTCCCCAGAGTATGTTCCTCTCCTCTGTACAGGTTCTTTTAAAGGAGGTGGCTTGGGTTTCTCAGGGTTTTTGTAGGCACAGAGTGATCAAACTTTGCAGACCTGTTGTGTGGTTGCCACAAGTCCTTGTCCTGTGTAAACTCAAGTGACCATTTCCAGTGTAGCATCTCTTCCCATATGGAAGGAATCATGAAGTGCTTTATAGCCTTCCACTATGTCTCTTGAGGAAGGACCGGTTTGTTTTATAAATACCACCAGAATCTCCTTTTAATTTTCCCTTGTCCTGAGGCCCATTTACTTTCCTGGGCGGGGTATAGACTGGTTTTAACAGTTCCTCAGAAACTGGGAATAAGGTTAGAGTCTTAAGAGGTGCTAAGGCTGCCTTTTTTGCTTCTTTGTTGGACTTTTGATTTTCCAAAGAGACTTCAGACATGTCTCTTTAGTGCCCTTTACAATGAATGACTGCAACTTTTCTGAGAAGATGAACTGCTTTTAGGAGGTATAGAATTTCCTGCCTGTACATTACAGATAATTGACAAGGTGTCTTCCATCAGTGAAATGTACCTCTGCAGGGCTTTGGAGAGGCAGGTTACTGGTGTCCTGCCTGCTTGCATAGGTCTGGGAGATCATTTATTCAAAAGAGTGGCTAACTTCTGGGCCTACTGGCATCTAAGAAGCAGGGTTAATAGTAAAGCAATATTTTTTATAATAACCTCAAGGGTGTCTAAGAGCATGGCCTGAAACTTAGTTACTCCTATGTTAACCACAAGTAAATTTTTGTTTCCAGAATAGCTGTGGAGAATTAATGGGAAATCAAGACCTCTAGTCTCTGTCCCAAAGTTCACTTTGACGTTTCTTCTGTTAGTATAGCTGCAAAGAATCTCTGATCATGTCACCTTGACCCCTACTATGGCTATAGATCCAGAGGAGAGTTTTTTAGAGAAGTCAGTCAAAACAGAATGAAGTCACTTATTTGGCTTATCCATAATGTCCAACATTACCCAGGGTTCCTCAGAGGAGATGGTGATGTCCATGAACAGGAGCATTGAATGTTTTCCTGGGCCTCACCAATCATCAGAGCAGGAAATGAGTTACCTAACCAGCCTAGCCCCTCTCTGGGTGTAGGGACAGTCAAACCTCCAATGCCATGAGTTGAATGCATTGACTGCCTCACACTTGGAGCAGGGCCCAGATAGTGGCTTGGTGAAGTTATATGCCCACTTTTTAGTCTTCTTGTACTTGAAACAGGAACCTCAATTGTCCATCCACTGGGTCTTAATTATTGAACACCTAAAGATCATGTCCAGCAATTAGGCCATAGGCATCTGTGGGCCCCACCTAAAGTTTTTGTAGCTTACTTCAAGCATGTAGGGCTGTTTGACAGATGACATGATGTCCCGCAAGTGCATCCCCCTCCCTAGGAGAAACAAAAAATGTTCTCAGTATGGGCCTTATCCTGGTCTTCAGCTCCCGAGCTTTACTCCTGGATGTTATGCCCAAATCTTACTGGAACATCCTGGCTTTTGATTCTCCTGACTGACTTACACCATCATGTTATCAGGCAGCTCCTTCTAAAACTGGCTCACAACATAAGTGTTATCAAGTTTTAGGTTTCTCATCTCTCCTTCTGGAGTTAGATTTCAGGTTCTTCTCTCAAACAAAGAATTGAACAAAATGCACAAAAAGTAATTCCAACGTTTATTTGAAAAAGTAAAGTGAAGAGTAGGAAGAAACACTCTGCAGAGTGAGCTTCAGCCAAGTAAAACAGGAAAAAGCAAGGAAAGAGTGTACCCTGGAGGACACAGATCAGGCTACCGTGAGGAAATCCATGACAGCAAGCTCTTCTTGGCCCCTGTGTCCCTTTATACTGTCCAAATTGTGAGGAAATCTGCAAGAACTTCTGGAAATGGATGCTGAATGGCAGTGCTGGGATCCCATGCTTCAGGCTTACCTCAGGTCTTGACCATCCTATTGAAAACCTGCTCAAATTGTCACAAGCAGTCCACATTGCCAGGCTTTGGGAACTGTTCTACACATGTGATTCTGGACTTTATAATTAACAAGTCCTATGTATTTCCCTAGACAGTTTGCCATTCCCTAATCAACTATGCCACTACCACACCACTTGTTTGAGATAGCAGTCATAATTTCTACCAATTACACTCTCAATTTTTTCATGTAGGTTAATTTTTTTTAAGCAACGAGCAGCTCGGCTTTTCAGAAATCTTTCAGAATTTTACAGAATTGCTGTAAACATAAAGCAATTGCATTATATAAAAACACTACAAAAATTATTGGAGCAGCTTGTGGAAGTGTCTTCTGTTAGCACAAGTAGGAGCTAGTTCTATGACTCCAAAGAGGAAGGTAGACTTTTCACTCTGCCACAGTTTTCAGTGAAGGTAAGAAATCTACAAAGATGCTCCCCTTAGGTACAAAAAGAAATGATGGATCAAGCAAGCTTCCTGAAGAGTGAATTTTTAGTCTTAATGAAGAGTCATAAATGACTACCTTTAAGAACACTCTATTCTCAAAAAGAAATCTGGAGACCAAGGAATAAAGCTGCAATGAATGGACTGGCTGAAGCAGAGAAATTGCCAGTGGATAGCTCACTCTACAAGTATTTTTATCAGCATTTTATTATTTTTGTTCTTTGGCTATAAATTCCATAATTTTTGCATGTCTGCACCAACCCTAATTTTCCCATTGCCGAATTATTTTTCAGAGTGAAATTTGGGAAGGGAGAATGGATGTGTATATGGCATAACAGTAGAAATTCCAGTAGTTGGCAATTTCTGCCTTATTTACTCCTGACATGTTTTTTTAGGTTCTTATCTCATTTAACTTTGTTGTTTGTAATAGTTTTTCTGACACTACTATAACAAATTACCACAATTTTGAAGGTTTAAAACAATACAATTTTGTTATCTCACGGTCTAAAAATTAGAAATCCACAATAGGTCTTACTCATCTAAAATCAAGGTGGAGGCAAGACCGTATTCTTTCCTGTCTTTTCCAGATTCTAGAGAATATTTTCACTCTATTGTAGTCAGAGTTTGCAAGGAAATAGATTTAATACAGGATATATCATTTATAAGATTATTTTTATAATATTCACCCCAAAAAGTGAAATTCAGAGAAATACAAGATATCTGTTTGTTCACATGCTAGAGACCCAAAGAATCCAGCTGAGGGCCTGGATCACACAGTAATGTTCTGTATGAGTCCAACTTAAGACCCAGAGCCTGTGATGTCCTTCATGAGTCCAGCTGGAGGCTTACAGCCCACAACAAGGTCTCATGCAAGTCTGTATCAATGATCTGCACTGGGAAGCCCAAAGGTCAGTGATAGAAGCTAGAAAATCTGCACCAGTGAGGTGTAGGATCTGTGCATGTAGACTGAGGGATCAGTCCACTGGAGCCAGGAAGTGATGCTCAAGGTAAGGACCAGATCTTCCCTGAAGAGAACAGTGGCCATCTTCAGTGACAGCAAGGACCTAAGCTCCTCTAATGATGAGAACAGCTTGGTCATATCAGGAAAACCAGCATGACAAGTTTCTCCAGCAACAGCATGCCATCTTCCCCTCCAGTTCTCCTTTTGTGCTGTTGGTAGCAATCCCCATGTGGGTCTTCCACACCCAAAACCACACTGACTCAGTTCATCTGGGTGTTCCAAGTTGATCACTAGTTAATATACCACACACTGCTTTGTCTTTTTTCATCTTCCAAATCCAAAAATTGTTAGTCAGATCTTTGCATTGCATAATTTGCCTTTCTTGCCTACCTTTTTTATTTATCAGGTTATGCTTGGCTCACCTGGAGAATCTAGAATTATCTCTTCCTCTCAGATTTTTAATTTAAACACATCTGCAAAAATCTCTTTTGCCACATTATGTGACATAATTGAGAAGTTCCTGAGTATTAGGATGTGGACATTTTATGAAAGCCGTTTTTGAGATCCACATCTGCCTGCCAGCCGCTGCCACCAGAAGGCTCCTTCCCACACACAGGCAGCCAGCACAGGCAGAGAGAGCCAGCAGATCCACCTCCGCCTGCCGGCCGCTGACAGTAGAAGGCTCCTTCCTGCGGGCAGCCAGTGGGAATAGGGACACTCAGCTAGGTAAGCCCTGGGTACCGCACCCACAGGTCACCATTGGAGGTCCTTGCTTCCTTAGGGCAGCCATCACCCACCAGAAGAATCAAACACACCCCTGTGTGCCTGCCACCATTGTGGGAGTCCCAGTGTAGACACACAGGCTGAGAAAAGCAACCCCACCACCACACACCCCTGGCCATCAGGGAAGCCCCAGTGTAGTTGCACAGGTCTAGAGAAGCCCACCCCACACCTTGCTGCCTCCCTGTAAACCCAGGTTCAGAGAAACACAGGTGCCTGTTCCATTCTCCTACACCATGGAGGGGCAGCCAATGTGGCAAGTGCCTGGGACCCCGCAACCAGCTTATTGGGAGGAACCCATAAGAATGTCAAGACAAAGGAGCAAAAGGCAATCTCAGACCTCCAGCCCACACAGAACAAGTCTGGGAGATACAGTCATAGAAGAAAATGCAAGTCACACACCTGAAACATCCAAGAGGATAACAATTGAAGTAAAGCAACAACTTCATGAGACTGTAAAAGTAATCAGATCAGAAATAATGTCTCAGGTAAAAGAAGAAATGTAAAACATAATGAAAGAATTGCTCAGCATATTTAAAGAAGACATAGATAAAAAAAAAAAAGAGGAGCATAGGAAAATGATGGAAACCTTGAATGAACAATATAGAAAGGAATTACAATGCATGAAACAGATTCAAAAAGATATCCAGGAAATTAAAATGTTGATTGAAAACTGGCAAAACTGCTTGAAAGAAAAGATAGACTTTCAGATCTTGAGACAGGATTATAGCTAGCAGTCATGAAAGGAAAGATCTTTTAAAAATAACAAGGAACCAGGAAATAACAATTCAACAGCTGCAAGATAATGCAAAGAGAAATAATTTAAGAGTGATAGGTATCAATGAAGAAGCAGGGGTCAACACAAATGAAATAAAAAGGTTATTTACAGAAGTAATAACAGAAAACTTCCCAAACATGGGAAAAGGATCTGGTATACAGATAAGTGAGGCATATAGCCATAATGAGCTAGCCATAACCAAAGTAAATCTACTCCCAGACATATAAAAATCAAGATTCCAGAAATTCAGCACAAGAACAGAATATTAAAAGCTGTTAGAGAAAAGAAACAGATCACCTATAAAGAAAAACCAATCAGAATCATGGCAGACTTGTCAGCACAAACCATCAAGTCAAGAAGATTTTGGAGTGAAGTGTTTCAAATCCTGAAAGAAAACAACTTCCAACCCAGCTTGATATACCCTGCAAAACTATCTTTCAAAGTTTATGGAAAAATAAGATACTTCCATGATAAAAAAAAAAACTGAAGGAATTCATGACCACAAACCAACCCTACAGAGAGCACTGAAGGATATTCTAGAGAGAGATAAAGATGACCACACTTCCAGGAACAACAGCAGAGGAAGATCGCCAAACAGGACAGGCAATTGAATGAAGGGGAAAAGTGAAGGGCCAACAGCAGGAGGATAGCATGGCAGAGACAAAATGTATGCTGGTTGTAACCATTAATGTAGATGGCCTCAATTCAGCAATAAAAAGAAACACAAGGAGAGTGGATCAAGAAACAAGATCCATCAACATACTGCATGCAAGAAACACATTTAACTTGAAAAGAAATTCATAGACTAAAACTCAAAGGGGAGAAAACAATTATCCCATGTGACAGGAGACCATAGAAGCAAGGGTAACTTGCCCATCAACCACAGAATGGATAAGAAGATAATGGTATTTTCATACAATGGAAAGCTTCCCAGCTATAAAGTAGGATAATCTCGAGGCTCCTGTAGGTAAATGGAAGCAACTGGAGGTTGCTTGGGCAAAACAGTTTGAACTCACACAGGTAAACACTAGCATAAAAAACAGAAGGAGTTAGTGGGATCCAGAAACACAGTAGATATTATAAAAGTGATAGGGGAGGAAACACCTAGGAGGAAAAGGTGGTGACCAATGTTAATTTCTTATTGTCTTGTCTTGAACTCTTGTAATGTTTTCACAATTTTGCTAGGTTTGGTTCTGTTCTGTCTTGTTTTGTTAGATTTTATTCTGTCTGATGGTATGGGCAACTATTTTGAACATAATGGGATGTATTATTGTAATCATGGTTGGTTTCCTATTATCTTGTTTTGAAGTCCCATAATGCTCTCATTCTTTTGTTTAATTTGTTTTATTCTATTTTGTTTTGTTTGATTTTATTATGTGTGATGGTATGAACAACTATTTTGAAGAAAATGAGACATTATAGTAACCATTTCCTGTTATCTGGTTTTGAAGTCCTGTAATGCTTTCATTCTTTTGTTTTGATTGGCTTTATACTATTTTGTTTTGTAAACCGGGCATGGTGGCACATGCCTTTAATTCCAGCACTCAGGATGCTGAGATTAGAGGATCGTTGAGTGTCTGAGACTGGCCTGGGCTACAAAGTGAGTTCAAGGCTGGCCTGACCTGCACAGTGAGACTCTGTCTCAAAAAGTAGGACTGGGGATTTAGCTCAGCGGCATAAGTGCCTGCCTGGCAGGCACGAGGCTGTGAGCTTGATCCCCAGTACCAAAAAAAAAAGCTATTTTGTTTTGTTTGATTATATTGTGTGTGAAGGTGTGAACAACTACTTCAAAGAAGACAAGAGACATTGTGGTGGCCACTGTTGATTTCCTGTTGTCTTGTTGTAAAGTCCTGTGTTGTTTACATTGTTCTGTTTTGATTTGCTTTGTTCTGTTTTGTTTTATTCTCTTTAAAGTAAAATTTAAAAAAAAAAATTTAAAAGCCATTTTTATTCTCCCTACCACCTCATTATTATTTACTTCTGTTTGTACTCATGCGTTGACACCCCCAACAAATTAGAAGTTTATTGGTTGAAGAGGAGGGTAGTGCTTCTTTTTCTTTCTGTTCTTCAGAGCAAATGTCCAGTTCAAATACCAAGAGGGTATTTTTAATTAACTATCCTTCCTGCCTTGATGTGAATCACACAAAGGTCTATTTCTAGGTTATAGGCCATGTTGAGCCAACTATAGTATCTTATCATTTTGCTAGTCATTGGAGTACAAAAATTATTCAATAATATCCCAAATTTAATAAATTTGTTTTGCACAGTGTTCAGGAAGGCAAATCAGCATGTAGGGTATAGGCTATTTTATACATGAATGACAGATATATTTGTCAGCATTCTGTTGCTGGGACAAAATATCTTACATGTACAACTTGAAGGAGAAAAGCTTTATTTTGGCTCATAGTTTAATTAGAGCTATGGTCAGTAGGTACCTAGGTAACAACATCATGTCAGAGGAAAGTCACTCAACTCATGGCATCTGGAAAGCAGAGAGCAAGAGAAGAGCTGAAGAGACAGGAAGAGTCTGGGGACAGGATGTACCCTTCAAAGGCATTCCCCCAGTGACTGATTGCCCACCTCCTAGATGCACACTCAGCTCTGAACCCAGCAAGGGGTTAATACACTGATGATGTAAGCACTCTATGATATTATCACCTTCTGAAAGCCCCACTGAACACAGAAGGTTTTGGAAAATACTGCAGGTCAAACTATACCAAGCAAAAATAAAAAGAGTGCAATTCTGGATTACTTGCAATTTTAAAGAACAAGAAGATAGCAAAACTGAATGGAGGAGACAACCAGGGAAAAAGAGAGTCAAAGTGGATGTATTTTCTCTAAATTTTGTGTAAGATCATGGGAATCAAAGTAATAGGGAGAAATCAAGTTGAAATACGTGAAGCTGCGATAGTATAACCATGAGAATTCAAAAGACATCAAAGAACATTATACCTAAATATACCAGAAGAGCCAAAGAGTGCTTACTTTATTTAAGTGACACAAATAAAATTGAGAACTCTAGAGATGCTATGTGGTCCATTTCCCTACCTCCTTGAATCAAAAGGTGCTATCTTCTTTGCCTAGTATTCCCTCTTGTCTGCCACATTTTTCCAGGGGTATTGATAATACAACCAGATTTATCCCAGTGAAGAAAGATTTCCTCCAACTCTGGACTCCTAGAGCACTTCATCTACAAAGTACATAGCACAAGATACCTATGACTTCAAATTTTGCAGTAGAAATCCTCTTAAAACCCCTGAAAAACAGATTCAGGCATGGAAAATCATATTCTCCAAAGATAAAACAATTACAGTAGTATCTTCCATCCATGCTTTTCTAGAATTCTCCCCCTACCCCAAGAAAATTAGTTCCAAATTCCCTCTCCCTTGAATCAGACAAGTCTGCAACTTACATCCCATAGAATGCAGTAAAAATGATACTGCCCACATTATAAAAGGCAATTGAGCTTCTGCCTTGTTGGCTGCAGCACTTGCAATTAGAGTCATGAACCTCCATGTTAGAAGTCCAGTGCCCCCAACGCTACCATGTCATGAGAAAGCTGCACCACATGGACAGGCCCTGAACAAGGGCTCTGGTCAGCAGGCTTTATCTTCCAGTGCTCCAGTCAGGCACCACGCATGTGAGAGAAGCAGTCTTTAAAAGATAACGTACCCCAACTGCTGTATCACTGTCAACTCTCAAGGCCCCACATATCAGTATCAACAAAAGTCATTTCTGCTCTGCACATTTCAAAGCCACAAATTCCATGAACATA
The DNA here is from genome assembly GCA_004363535.1 of Dasyprocta punctata. NCBI lineage: Eukaryota > Metazoa > Chordata > Mammalia > Rodentia > Dasyproctidae > Dasyprocta > Dasyprocta punctata. The sequence continues at coordinate 3,830 of RJWM01034424.1, read as the reverse complement.
TAAATAAGATGGTTATTTTAAGCCACTAAACTTGGAGTAACTTCTTATGGGACAATAGGAATTGGGGCACTAGGTATAGGCAGGGTCAAAGGAAAAATAGAAAAATTTACTCTGATGGTCTTAATTGGTTTCCAGTTTTATTCTAGAATCTGGCAACGCATCACTCTATAAAATAGAATGAATATCCAATAAGTGGGACAGCAAAGGTTGGTTTCATAGAGAAAACTGGGGGCAAAGACAAAACTGTGGATTATTATTCTTCTTTCTGTAATTTTTAAAAATTGACACCGAATAATTGTACATGTTTACAGCATAGGGTTAGTCCTTTCAAAGTTACTTTCTTTTTAAGTGAGGACAGGAAGACAGAAGAGTTTGAAGAAAAGCTGATTAGTGTACACAGGGGGAACTTCATTATAGGCCTGTTTGGGAAATTTAGCTGTTATCTCGATAAACCTGATTCATTGCAAGTTCATATAAACAGCTTATTTTCAGTTTAGTGGTATGAAAATTTAGTGTAATGTAATGTGATTCATCGAGAATTTTTAGCCTGGTCTGTTGAAGCCTAGTGCATCAGATTAGCCCAAAACGATGCCCCACCCATAACTTCTATTTAAGAGCACCATTCATGCATATTTTCACTGAGTCTATTATTTGGGAAGTTTTTATGAATCAAAATTATGACTGCAGATATGTTTACAGATACATTCAGACCTAGGACAGCTAGAGGACCATTAGTAGCTCCTCCAGAGTCTCAGATATTGTGATTGATGACAGATGAATATGACAAGGGTCAAATAAGAGCCTTATTTTACTAGAAGTAAGAGAAAACAATCTCTGGGATTAGATCGCTTTTCTAAAAGTAGACCAAATCTGGGTGCCCAGAGGGCACACGCTATGTACTGTGTTCCCCAGTGAAAGGACACCACAGCCTGGCTCTGGTAGGAGAAGGAGCAGTCCCTGAGGGATGCCCATAAAAGAAGCTTTTCAGGGACCTTAGAGATTTCCATGCCATTCTGGGAAGAGCTTTCTCTGTTGCTTCGTATCTGTGACTTTTTATGTCATGGTCTCTCTCTCTCCCTTCCTCTCCCTCTCCCTCTCCCTCTCTTTTTCTCTGTCTCCAGCTGGCAGTGCACAGAACTTTCTGGTGACTGAGTAAAGTGACTGTGGTGAGCAAGTGCACACTTCCAGTGAGTTCTGCCCTTAGGTGACTGAATGTGAGGAAATGGAAAACTTCCCAAGCAGTCTATCGGGCAGACTGATAAAAGAAAAGAGAATAATCCCCACCAAAGTCACTGAAATGAAAATGAGCAACGCTCATCCAGAGATCCTTCATTCTATGTAGAAGTGTGGAAGTGAAAAATAGAACACATTCAATTTTACTATATTGTCTAACCAGTTAAGTAGCCTATAGATATTGTTGAAGATATTCAAAAATCATCTGGACACGATGGTACAAGCCTGTAAGTCCAGCACTTAAGAGGCTGAGGCAAGAGGATCACTACGAGTTCAAGGCCAGTCTTCCTCCAAAACAAAAATTCAGGAATCCAAATGATTATTTTTTGGACAATATTTTTCCCTCTGCTTAAGGTATGTAAATAATTGCGCACAACCTAAACTGAAAGTAGAAAGTCTTTCGTGTTTCCTTTCTAGTTAAATTTAATTCATCATAAAACAATTACTTAGCAGTCAACTCTGAAGATGTTCATTTAGATAAAGAAAGAATCTTTAAAAATGTAAATTAAATGAATGTTCCTCCTGGGGGACAGTTTACTCTGCACTAAAAATCAGTATTTAAGGATTCACACTTAAATTTTAAATATCAGACTTTCTTCTTGTCCATAAAATCTACTTAAACATGTACTGAATGTTAACATTTCTTAGTTTTAGTGTAGGTATTACCCGACACCCTCAATTATCTGGCCATTACATAGTCAAATCTCTTCCATAACTGGACTGATATGCTAGAAAAAGTCAATAACAGAACGTCTTAAATTAAGGTAAGGTTAGCTGCTATCACACATAAACTCCCAAGTTCCAGTGACAAAATATTATTGAAATTTGCTTTCCATTCAGGTAGTGTTAAATTGGCACAAGATAAAAAAAACAAACAAACAAAAGTAAACAAAAAGCTGTTCTCCCTATAATCCTAGGAGATTTGGCTGCGAGACGGTGATGCCGTCCTAAAGGTCTGACTGCTCAAGAGAGAAGACAGTGAAAGTAAAAGATCTTACAAGAATTTTTTGTGGGGCAGGTCTAGGAGTGTTATACAGGGCTTCCATCCATGTCACAATACCCAGAACTAAGTCACGAGGCTCACATTAGATGCAAGCATTTCTGGACAACATCATCTTTGAGGGAGAAACCACTTCCCAGCCACGTAGAAGGAAAGAAGAGTTCTTTGGTGAACAACCAATGCTTTGGCCACACATGTCACTCACGCTATGGATTTTACCTATCCCCAAGTCTTGGGATAATGCTATGAATTATCAAATCAAGTTTGCCCCCACTTGATTCACAACATTGCATTTGCTCTCTTGATCTGTACTAAGTTTAGTTTGGAGCAGCACTGTGGAAGTGGGAGATGGTCCTGCCCTTGGCAGTGTAGCCCTGATGGGTGAAGTATACCTCCCCAGCTCACGAATTCAGCATAATGGTGTTCTGACCATTCCCGTTTCCAGGGCTCAGTCACCCAAGGAAGTCTCACAAAGTTGGGAGGACCTTACGAAAGGGAAGCATGTTCTCTTCACCAGGATAGATGGACACATTTATACATGTGGTGCCCCTCGGCAACTGTGGAAAGCAAGCACCAGGCATCAACATTTGCTAAGGGACTAAGCCCTGGCCATGATTTCACTCAGTAATTAATTCCAGTTGTCCTTTTCCTTCTGGAATAGCTACTAATGAGATAAAGGTGGTATTCAGTCAGGAGGGAAAAAAATTCTGCTTAGAAACTTGTTCACTTTACATAATGAACTACACTGCTCTGTGGCCCTTTCACTCTCCTATGTAAATCTAGATTATTTTTAAGTAATGGTATAGAAAACCCTGTTTATCATACTATTATTCTAGGCACTGCACAAAGGGCAGTATAACTTTTTACTTAATAGCTCTCTAAGGTAGACATTGTTTTCTTTCTAAAATGAGGCATCTCACTAAGATTAAGAAGCTCATTCAAGGTAAATCATGAGTGCTAGGGCCAATGTAACTCTAAAATTTATTCTCCTTGCTCATGCCATATGATGAGCACTCATCATATATAACTGTGCATAGCAACAGCATGTAATCTGTAGCCACACCCACTCCTTTTTAGTCAGGCACTGAATAAACTGCAAAGGCACAAAAAGTGTTTTGGATTTTTGCACATGTTCATGTCATCATTAAAACAGTACTCACGTCTCTTAATCTCACATATTTGCTTCTTCCTAATCAACAAATCAGTGAGGTTTCCCTTGTTTCTCTCCAAAGACGATTTAAAAGAATCATTGACTCAGAGAATGACCAACTCATCACAAAGATAACCTTTTTCCAAGCCACAGAAAATTTTAGATAACTATCACAGTGAAGCAGTGAAATATTTTTATGTGTGTCCTTGAAGTCTATAAGCAAGACGGCATTTTGTGTTGGAGATCATGGCAAAGAAAAGCACATTCCTTTACTGCTGTTATTAAAATAATGACTTCATTTATTGGAGTACTTAATATTGGCAGGCTTTATGCTGAATTCTTTACACACATTGTCTTAGTCAACCCTTGCAATGACCCTACAAAGACCATAATATTATTTCAATTTTATAGAAGAAAACAAAACAAACTTGGAATCAGATTAAGTAA